>JANHGN010019390.1:0-40184 GCA_024605025.1 Megaceryle maxima | reverse complement strand
GGTGCCCGGCGGCCCTGCCCGGCCCTGCCTGCCGCGGCCCGCTCCGCCGCCGCCTGTTGAAGCCGGGCCGGGCCGGGCAGGGCTCGGCGGCTGCTGCCCGACAGAGGCGGGGCCCCGCCCCGCCCCGCCCGCCGCAGCCAATGGCGACCTGCGGCGCCCAGCGGAGCCGAGCCGAGCGAGGCCGAGCCGAGCTAAGCCGAGCGGTGGAGCCGGGCCGGCGGGAGCCGCGGACAGCATCCCGTGTGGCGGGACACCGACCCCGGCGCTGATGCCACGAGAGTTGCTGGAGCTGCCCCCGGTGCACCCGCTGGCCGTCCCTGCCTCTTTTCCGCCCCAGCAGGGAGAGCAGGAGCAAGTGGCTGGACCCTCCTGAGCTCACGGGGCTCGGGAGCAGCGGTGGGGACATCTCCTGGGCTCCAGCGGCACCTCCATTCCGTGTCAGCTGGGCAGGCTAAGGAGCTGCTGCTGCAGCCCAGCCCCCACCAGGGACCTCCAAAGGGCTAAGCTGGCAGGAGATGGGCCCAGCTGAGATGTGCTCAGACGTTCCATCTTCAGTGCCCACCTCCCATTTAACCCTCCTGCCCATCCCTAGTTAAAGATGTCCCTGCTCTCAGCAGGGGGGTTGGACTAGATGACCTCTAGAGGTCCCTTCTCAACCCAGACATTTCTATGATCCCTTTGAGGTCAGGCCAGAAAAATCAGTGGCTGGAGCCACCCAGCTGGTTAAGGGCATAGGTGCCCCAGGCAGCTATTCCCATAAAGAAGCAAAGAGCTTGGGCACCCTTGCAGAAGGCATGAGGATCGATGCGTAATTTAGTTAGGCTTGGCTGAGTAGGAGATGCAGCCAGGGGAGAAGGGGAAATTTTCCACTCCATCCTAACTCTATTTGGTATAGTGATCGCTGGGCAAAACTTGTGAGGGAGGGGGCATAACTGTCTGGCACATCAAATGTGCTGGGCTGCCCCTGAAGCCGGGGGATCCACAGGAGACAGGTGCAGGGCAGTGTATCACTCCCTGGGGAAACAGGCACAAAAAAAAAAAAAAACCAAGAAGAAGGAAAAAATAGCCCGGGGGATTAGACTGAGCAAGCGTTCCTGTGATTATAGCTCAGAGGTGGGAGCAGGGGCTTTCTTCCCACATTGTTAATCACTTACCCAGCACTCTGAGCGTCAGCGCCCTGCCGTTGTGCCTCCAAGCAGAAAGGTGGGGGCCCATCCTACTTTCCTCCCCCGGGGACCCAACTGCATTGTCAGGCTTAATTCATTAACATCTGTGAAGTGCTCTGGCCTCTTAGGCTGGAAGGCAGCACAGATTTGGTTCACTCCTGCAATCGCTAAGCAGTGCTAGGGAGAAATGGGGTCTGATTTGGCCATACTGTGTTGCTGACAGACAGCAAAGGACAAGGCTAATCTAAAACAGTGAGGAAGATGGGGAAGAGCTAAGGCTCCACAAAGTGATCAGTCATGTAAAGGCCAAATCCACATCTGAAATATAACAGACAATCAGCAGCAGTGAGTTAAATCCCAGGGGGCAGGGCTAAAATCACACAGACCAGAGAAGAGCAACATCTCAAGAGCTAACCAAAATACCACCAGCTCCAGGATGTCCCGCTTCATCTCCTTCCTTGCTGTGTGGGCAGCTGCCTTCATTTGGCCACAGGAGTTTGGGTCCAAGCCTGCAGACATGGGCATTCTCAGTCACAGCATTATACAGGTTCTTATAGCCTGGCATGGCTCTTTGCCTGGGTGGGGAGGACACCCGAGCCAGAGAGCTGGGCAGCCCTGCCTGCAGTGTACGATTCTCCAGGGGAGTGTTCAGAGCCAGAGGAAAGGGTTTGCAGCAGCAGTGCCAGTTAAGGCATCACTGCCTTAGCTCCAGCAGCAGTGCTGTGCAGGGCACAGTAAGGCACTGCCAGTGAGGGGGACGTGGTGCTCAGCTATGAAAACACAAGCTTCCAAATGTTTTCATTTCTTCTGCATAAAACTGGGATTGTTTACATGCATTATCTAGTAGCAGATAAAGTTCTTGTCTGACTCAAGCTGCCACCCGCTCTCAGGCATTGTGCTACGTTTGTCTTGGGACTCCCTGCAGACAAAGATGAGGGGAGTGCCCAGACTCCCCACAGGTCTATTCCTCCGGAGTCACAGGGGATGGTGGCCTTGTGTCCCCTGCAGCTACCTACATCCTGCCCTGCTGTTCCTATTGCCCAGTGGTTAGTGCTGTGGGTGAGGACCACCTCCATCCCTTCAGCTCTGAAGCCTGTGGGGTATCAGCCTGTGCTATCTCCCCAGGCAGCCTTGGAAGAGCCCCCAGGAGCCATCTTCTGTGCTGCTGGAGCTGTCCAAGACCTAGCCATGAGCTTTGGGAAGCTCCTGTGAAGCCTGCCAGCCCTTCTCCTCCCCTGTTGCCCTTAGGAAACGTGTGTGCTCCTGAGCGCTAAAATTAGCCAGCCAGCTGTGCGGCATGCCTGCCTGCTTGCTTCCTCAGTCCCCAGACATGGCTCGCCAGCCAGGTCTGCCAAGGAGGCAGCATCCTACCCAGGGTAACGGGGCTAGCACAGGCTGACACAGGGAGGGCAGCCGGAGAGCTTTTCTCCATTTCTCTGCCCCCTGAGCCTGTGCGGGGACCAAAGCACCAAGCAGCTGAAAGTAGTGGGCAGAAGGGAGAGGATGTTTTTTCCAGCTGAGCCTGGTAAAGGTTGCCCAGGAGAAGTACAGCCCTTTCAGGCACCATTCCCTACCAGCCCCCTCCCCAGCACAGGCTGACAGCACTTTTCTTATCTCACCCACCCCAGGACCCTGCTCTGTCTTGTACAGGCAGGGGCTCCCCAAAGCAGAGTGCTCTGCTTCAGGCAAGGAGCAGCAGCCTGCCCTGCGCATGGCTCCTCACGCTGCCTTTCGCTCCCCCTCCCCAGCACGGCTCCTGTACAGAGGCGTCTGAAAAGCAGCGGTGGGAAGCACTGCAGCTGCAGAGGGAACAGGCCATTTTTAGCAGAGCAGCCTCCCTGCTGCTGGGCTACAGGCAGAGCTGTGTGGGGCTGTGATGCAGCTCTGCAGCCTCCCCCTACTCTCTTACACCCAGCAAAGGTCCTGGCCCCTAACCAGATGAGAATGCCTTTAGCTTCGTGGCACTTCCTCACTGCCCTATTTCCCATTGGCCAGGATTTCATGTGATAACTTTATCTCACGTGTTTAAACTGCTGGTACTTTTAGGGGTGAAGTTTGACAGGGATGGGGTAGTGTCTGAGGTACAGGCACCCAACTGTGGGGTGTCGGGAGCTGCAAAGGGGATATGCCAAGGAGCCTGTGGAGGTTGGATGCTCCAGGGCACAACAGCACTGGAGGACAGTGGTTCAGGGTCCTCATGCTTCTATTCCATTTTGGGTGCTTAAAGCCTTTCCTGGAGCTGGGTTTAAAATTAGAGGAGAATTTTTCCTAACTCCTCTTACTGGTGAAGCGTGGGCTGAGCAGGAGGACAGCCCTACTGAGAGCTACTGGTAACCCCTTAATGATGGGGTGAGTGACACAGCCAGGAATAAACCCCCAGAGGCTGAAAAGAGTGCTCAGCTTTTCACTCCCTGTTGTCTTTTTTCATTGACCATCTCCTCCCGCATCGTGGCTCCGGCACCTTGTGGGAACCCATCTTCTACATCAACAGCAACGGTTTCTGCCCAGCAAATCCCATGGGAGCTAAGCTTATTCCCAGGGCACAAAACAGAGACAGCAGCTCAGAAAACCTTCCCAAGAAACTGGCATCCAAGGTTCACCTTCCCAGGTGATGCCAGAAAAGCACACCAGTCCAAGGCTGGAGGTGCTCGCTGACCACTGTCCTCCCTGGCCAAGCCCTGCTGGGAAGTGGATCAGTCAGGGAGAAGGCAGGAATCCCCCAGTCACACCAGTGGGATGAGTTCCCAGCTCTGGGGCTTTAACCACCAGCCCACCCTTCCCATCTCCATACCTTGCCTATGTCACCAGAAATGTTTCTTCTGCCACTGGAGATGGCTCCAGTGCCAGGTCCTGGTCACAGCTTTGGGCTCCAGTGCTCCAGGGAGCCAGGAATGGCTGAGTGCCATGGGATCAATGCCACAAAGCCTCTGGCTGCAGCTGGGCAAACCAACCCTAGTAAGCTGTTCCCACACATTTCGCCCTTGCCCGGGATGCAGGCACAGCAACAGAAGTGAGGGAATCAGGATCCAGATGAAGATCTGGCATCCTTCTGGGGGAGCAGGGCAGCCAATGTTCCCCTCAGCAAGGATGGAGGAAAACTGTGGGCCAAGAGACCACCACTGTTCCAGCATGAGGATGGACACATTCATTGCATCCCACACAGCCATCCATGTGATCCTGCCCAGAGCTCTCACTTTTGCTCCTGCTGTTTGGCTGGTCAGGGAGAGTGACCGAATTTACCTTGAGCAGCTCCCTGGGGAAGTCAGTGCCTCCGTTGAGTCCCTCCAAGTTGCTAATGAAGTCAGCACAGGACATTCTCTTCCCAATGTTCTGGAGGAGCCAGGAGGAGAGAAATACAGGGGTCACCTTCAGGCCATGGGCTGATGGTGGCTGGAGCCAGTCCCACAGCCCAGGAACAGACCCTCCATCTCTGCAGCGGGATGAGGGACCAGCCAGGTCTCAGGGAGGCTGCTTGCAGGTGTGGGGTAGCTGCGGGCTTTGCCTAGACTCTGGGAGTTTTAAATAACTTCCTTTTTCTAAGTTGGGTGTTACCTGCTCCAAATGGCAGCTGGCTGTGAAGTCTCACTCCCACCTTCTCTCCCTGTCCACTTTTCCTTTCTGTTCTCATCCCATCTCCACATCTTCCATCTTAGCATGTCTCCTTCAAAGCCCCACTCTCTCCTTGCGAGTCCTCTCATTCAGTCTTTCTCCTCTCTCCTCCCCAGACACACTAGGGGTGACCAGCCCTCACAGGACCAGGGTCCCGTGCCTCCTGCTCACATGGCTTCGTCCTTGCAAGTCCTCATTCTTCCCCCAGCACCTATGGTGGGGTCAGACAGTGCAGGGACAGACAGGGCCAATGGCAGTGGGAACTTACATGTCCATGCAGATCTGTGTTTAGCAGCATCAGGGCACAGGTGAGGGTGTGGGCTCCGTCTGCAGCACAAGCACAAGACAGGAATTAGAGCCCCCAGCTCAGCCTCACAGCTGGTGCTTCAGCCCCTTGACATCTCAGGCAGGGCCCAAGCCTGCTCCTCCCAGCCTGGGCACACGGGGCACACAGCAGTTGGTGTGGTGCTGGCAGCACGCAGGTGAGTAGGTTAAGAAGCCCCTGAATTAAAGCTGGTCCCAAACCTCAGCATACAAACTCAGTTCCAAGCCTCCAGCCTCCTCAGCCAGGCAGTGGTACTGCAGCTAACCCTGCAGAGCTCCCAGCATGGCAAGGTGGGAACACTACAGTCCTCTGCCAGTCAGGCAGCCCAAACCTCACCTGCCCCAGAACCAGCCCACAGCAGACCCAGCATGTGAATGCACACAGGAGAAGCACAAAGATGTGAAATGATACAAAGTGGGTACCTGTGCTGTCCCAAGTGCCAGGCACCCACGTTTTCTCACCTGGCTATTCCCTGAGCCGAGGGTCTGAGAGCTGGGGTCTATTAGGTGAGGAGGGCCTTCTCTTGCCTCTTGTGCTAATCTGCTCAAGGTCAGAATTGGGTTGAGCCCTAATTATGCATGAGCGAACTGGTGCAGGGTTGTTTTTTTTAAAAAAAAATCTAAAGCATCTGCCATTTGGAGGAAATGACATCTCATAACTGGGGCTGTCTATCTCCTAAGGCCTCAGTACAGGATCTCAGCCTGCTCTCTGGTTTCAGTTTGAGCACCTTCCCCAAGGTGACAAACACATGGGCTCACCTGAAACACATACATATGTGTACACAGAGACATGCAGTTTCTTACCCTCAGAAGAGATGGCGCTGGGATTACACTCATAATAACGCTGGGAAAAATGAGACAGAACTCTCTCTCGCTCTTGTGTCTCTCCCATCAAGGCTAGCTCCTTTAGAAAGGACCTGAAGAAGCAGCAGCAGCGTTGGTCACATGTGAAGCCCACCAGCAGCTTTTCCAACCCACCCTATGCAGGAGTGAAACTGTGCTTTCTCGTTTGGAGACCCCCCCCTCCTTGTGCTGGGTGAAGCCCTGCTGATGGACATCCCTCCCAACCTGCTGCAGGACTCACCTCCAAGCCCACAGCACCACACCCTGATGGCACACTGTAGAGACCTACAGCCAGTTCCAGGAACTACACCAGGAAAGGAGGCAGGGGTAATATCAGGAAGTCCAGGCTCAAGGCCTGGAAAGCCACTCCTAGGTGAACCCAACTGTTGCTCAATGGCACTGGCCATTGAGTGTAGACCAGGGATGCCCTTTCTTGGTTGTGTGGCTGAGAGATCATTTTGGCAACCACCCTCCCCTATTTAAGAGGTAAGAGGATCTCCATGTGGGAGCCATGGGGTCTGTCTGCTCCTACAGATCTCTGTGTGAGTACAGAGCTGAAGGCACAGTCTGCTGGGACCCCACTTGGGTGGCCACCACACACACACACTCGTACAAGCACTCAGCTCTGACCTGAGAGCCTGGTCCAGGCTCATCCCCGTGAACACGAAGAACTTCAGATATTCCCCTGCCACCATCCTGCTAAACTCGTTGCTGGAATAGAAAATAGGGAAGCAAGAGTGGGATTCATCAGACCATGGGGACAGCCAAAGGCACACAGGGATGGAGCAAATTCTAGGAGACTGGGAGCTTCCTAGGGCTGTGAGAAGTGTGCTGAAGACAGACACCCCACACTTCCATGAAACTCAGAGGAGTCACTGACAAATCTGGTGGAAGTACTGGATGTATAAGAGAAATGGGAGAAGCTAGAGATGAAAGTGCTCACAAGAGGTCAACTAGCCGTCTCCCTGCCCCAACATCTTACTGAAGCATCCAAGATGCAATCATGGTGGAAAGGTACCAAAACCTGGATGATTTTTAGGTTTTAAGACTTCTAGAGGGGATACCTGGTACTGATGTACCAGTCACGGGGAGTGGGCTTTGGGCCCCTGCCAGCTATTCCCTGCCAGCCCAGTGCCCTGCAGGGGCAGCAGCTGTGGATGCATCATAGGTGCGGGTGGACTACTTGCAGAACAGAACATTCCTTGTGAATATCCCCACACATACTTCTTCCCCAAGTGGCGGGCCACATCTGCTTTTTTAAAGCCATCCAGGTTGTAGAGCCTCTTGGCCAGGCGTTTGGCTGCCTCCAGGTCTGCCTTGTGCCCATTGGAGAGGGTGTCCGTGCTGCCCAGGGCCAGCTGCTCCACACTGTCCATCTCTGAGTCCGAGTCCGAAACCACCTGGTTCAGGGGATGGTCGCTGCAATGGGAAGGGACAGTCCACGTTAGCCTGCCTACAGATCCTCTCCTTGTTCAGATTCTTGGGAAATGCAGGTTCCTCACAGTACTTTGGAGACCAGCTACTCACTGCTGGGACTCAGAATGGACAAGACTGGTTAAAGACACTCCAAGGCCAAGTCTGGGAGCTAAGGGAAGGTTTGGGGATGCAGCTGGAGGAGAGGTGGGGTGACAGGATGGCTCCAGTGACTGATGACGGGACCAAGGCACCCAAACTCATGTCCAAACTGGATGTGTAGAGATAGGAGAGCTGCTCCAAAGTCCTCCACCCTGAGCCTGTGAAACTACATGTGTGGGCTCAGATTCTGACAAGCTCAGCCATAGTGGAGACTTAAAGCAGAAACATTTACATATCACATGCTGTCCTACAGATCCACACTCATTTTTTAACCTGGACAAACTCCTCATGCTGCTCTCAAGTGCAGGTTCTACCTGAGACAAGACAAATATAATTCCTTTGCTCGCCTTTTCCCAGCCACCAACTTCAAAGCACTTCACAGAAGTGAAAACCGAGGCAGAGAGAGTGAAGACAAAAGAAAGTCCCCCCTACCCTGGCCTCCCAGCTTGCAGTAGGGTGTACTATCTTCTTCAAGCTGCCCATCAGCTCTCAGTCCACCATGCCTTAAATGGCCACGTTAGGAGATGCTCTTGGCTTAGCCCCCAAAACAGTCTGACTCAGCAGCACAGAAGTTATCCCAAACAAAAAGCTGGTTGAATCGAATCAACAACGAGCAACTCTGTTAAGCAACTCTGACCTCGCCCAAATTTTCTGGCAGCCCTCACAATGCTCCAGTCTGATTTATTTTTAAAAGTCTCTAATTGACTTTTGAGAGGCCTGCTCTCCTGAGCCAATTACCCAGGCCTACCTCCTTGAGGCTCTGGTTCTTCCACCAAGGACGAGTCTGTGCTGCTCAGCACTGCCCATCCCAGGGGAGCTCTGTGCAGCACTGAAAGGCTGCACTGTGCCTTGGGGACCTCTCGGGTGCCTTCCTCCCACCCTCCTGGTACCCCCAGCTGGTGTGCAGCAGGGGGAAGCTGCTCTGCACTCAAACCTCTGGGGCCAGGCACTTCCCTGGTGAAAGTGGATCTGACATCCCGCAAGTCTCCAGGGAGATGCACTTTGCTTGAACCACTGCTGAGCTTGGCACTTCTGGGCAGTGATTGTGGTAAGACCCAGGTGGGTGGCCCAGGACCAATCCGTGCCCATTTGGTCCCAGTCCTCCTCAGGGAGCCTATCTATCGCCTCATGCACCCTGGTGGAAGCAGCCACAAGACTGGCCACAGGGTCACTAATAGTTCACCAGCTCAGTCCACCTGCTATGGGGAGCTACACTGGGCAGGAGGCTTCCAGCATCACTGTCCACATCCCCAGCACACCTCGTCCTGTGGACATCCCTCCCACCTGCCTAAAACCTCTGCTCCTCCCAAAATATGGTGGCCACATCCAAAGGTGCTGCTGGCACAGGCCCTGGTGCCCGTTGCCCTCCAGCTGTGCCTGCACTGGCTGGCAGGGCCAATGCCACCCTGGGGAGCACCCAACAGCAGAACAGGCTGGGTGCTGCACACATTCCTCGGCTCCACTTTGGCTCCTTGTGTGGCTGCAGCTGGTGTGCCCTCAGCCAAGGACAGGGCTCACAGGCTGTTTGCTTCCCAGCAACAGAGGTGATGAATCCATTCCAGCAACTGGCGCCTTCCAGCCACGGGCTGTGGTGACTGCATTTTTTGCTTAAACTCTATCTGCTGTCACAGAGGCACAGGCATTGTCCTCTTCCCAGCCCAGCAGCTCCAAGGCTGCTTTTCCAGCCACAAGCTGAGCAACAAAACTCAAAGCCACCTCTCTACCACTCCCCATGCTCTAACTGCACCTCCAGAGCAAGGAGCTGCTCACTCACCCTCAGAAGAGCTTTTTATTCTTCCCAACCACCACCACTAAAAACTCTCAGTAGCCTTCTGGACCTTGCCTGCCCTGCCTGAGAGGTTGTCCTCCTTCACACGGCTGGTTCCTGGAGTCTCTGGAGCCAAACCTAGAGTTCTGTGTCTTCTCCTGCGACCTTTCTTCCCAAGCTTGCCTACCTAGTGCTGATCATTCAGACAGGGGGCCATTTACAAAACCTCTCTTTATCCTTCAACATCTGTATCTCCCTGCAGTCTCCCAACACGTGGCTGCAATTTTTGCCTCACTTCTTGCAATGAATATGCAGGGATCACAGCCTGAGACTCAGAGCAGTTCTACCAGTGGCATTTGCTGTCCCCTCCCTCACCAAGTCCCCATAGTGACTTGGGCTTTTACATCAGCAAAGCATAGCCTTGCTTTCAGGATGAGGTATTACCCAGGCATGCCACAAAACGTGTCTTCTTCAAACAAGCCACCCATGCTGTTAAACATGGACATTCAGTCTCAACAGGAAGAAAGTGCCCTGTTTGTGGCACCTGTTTGTCACCACTCAAAGCCCCAGCTGGCTTGGAGAATGTGCAGCTTGAAGAGAGAAAACCAAGAGCCCAATCCTCAATCAAATGAAGAACAGAGCAAAGAGCTGTGTCCACGTCTGAGGCAACTGAGGCGATGTTAATTTTCTTGCCAATGAGCTAATGTCTCAGGGTGTTGGGTTTTTTTTAGTGTACTTTCTAAAGTGACATTTCAGCTTGGCTTGAAGAAACAGTGAGATAATTTTTTTTTTTTACATCATACACATTTTCAACCCGAGAACTGGCCCACACTTAAGGAATAAAGATCAAATTTGGTATTGTGTGAGTATCCTAAGTGTGCCTGAAATGAGTCATCCCTTAGTGGACTGCTAGCGTTAGCTCATCCCTTTCCCTGACTAGGACAGCCGCTGATGCCCTCCACGTCACTGGGAGCACAGGTCCTCCTGTCACCTCAGAGGTGTTCACTAGAGAGCCCAGATACCCAGTGCCTGTGTTGGCAGCAGTGAGGTGCGTCTGGGGGTGTCTGTGAGGAAGGCTGTAATTCAGGTCAGGGCTTGCCCAGGGATGGAGACTCTTCACTGACCACCCCAGCTCATCACAAGGACTGCATTGTGCTCCTAACCCTGGGGAGCTGTTGCAGGACCACAGTCCTGCTTGGGGCCACTGCACCACGGACTGTCTTCAAGGGACAGATGCATCTTCAGGGTACAAATGATCCTTCTTAGGGCTAAATATTCCCTTCCTGGAGGCAGATCCTCATCTCACTCCAATGGTCCTCCCCTGGCCAACTGCCCAGAGCCCAGCAAGAGAGACTGCAGCACCTTCCCTGGCTGAAATCCTAGCATGTCACTACAGGAGCCCTAACATTCTCTCCACCTTGCCACCACAAACCAGGTTCACTTGGCACAGTGGTTTCTCTATGGCTACCAGAAATCAGGAGCAAATCCTCTCCCCTGGTTGTGGGGCAGCAAGAAGGTACTAGCTAAGCAAAGCCTATCCCAGACCACTGACCTCCAGCTGCTGGCTGCCATCAGGGATGTATCTGCATAGGGGGATGCTTCCACACTGTATGTGCATGGTGGGACCCTCCCTGCACCAATGCCCTGCTCCATAGGAGCAGGGAAGGGGAGACATCCCTGAAGACAGGCTGGGCTAGGTGGCCACTGCTTTCAGCTGGGAGTACTCATCTGAGCTCCTGGGTTATCCAGGTCCTGCCTGACACATTTCCAGGTGAGACACCTGCTGTAGGGAACTCAAAACCTCTAACCACAATCCAAGTGTCACTTTCTCCCCACAGGGGGCTGTTTTACATCCTGCACCATGAAAGGACAGGGGAAGGAGCCTGGTTCTAGTCTGTGAGGGACATGTGCACAGGGCAGAGCAGCACTCTGCCCTCTATTCCCAATGCCCCGCTTGCATGGCTAGATGCCCAGTGCCTCTGCCAAGTGAGCCCAGCCTGCCTAATATTGCTGCTAAGAATGTACCAGACCGGATCTTTGGCTGAGCTAAATAAACGCAGCTCCCTCCATTGGTCTCAGCGGAGTGACTTTGATTTACGACAGCCAAGATCTAGGCTGGTTCATTTCTTGCAGAATTAAAGTTAAGGCTGGGAGGACACTTGAAGGTGAGCCAGGCCAGCTTCCAGCCACAGGAGGGGCTGGTCCTGCTTTCTGGAAGCTTTGGAAGTCCAACCTGGTCCTCAAATAACCCATCTGCAGCAGCACCCATCAGTGTTACCGTTGTCAGACTCTGATGCCACTGAACTTTGGGCTGTTGTGCCCCTCCTCAGTCCCATTTCTCTGCAGACTTTCAGAGCCTCCTGTTCTGCACCAGCCCTCTCTGGAGATGCCTACCTATCCTCCATCACCCCATCCTACCAGCCCCTCTTCTGGGAGCAAAACGGCTCCTGCAGAGGACAGGGGCTGACTCTGAAATCCCACCAATTTCTGTAGCCAGCTGAGAGCCTTAAAATGCACTTACTCACCTGCTGGATAGAGAGTTGTCTTCTCCTTCAAAGACAGAGATGCCATGGGGTCAGTGCAGGGAAACCTGGGTCTCTCAGACCCTTGGGCAAAGCTCAGCCTAAGGCCCCTGGGTCAGACTCAGGGTCTGGAATTAATGCCTGAAATGAGGAGCTGCGTCCCACAAGGATGTGCCACTGCCCCTGCAGGCAGCCCTGCCAGCTCTGCATGCTGCCACAATCCACTGTGCTATGGAGGGCTAATGCATCCTGTGTCCCAGCTCCTGATGCCTTTCATGGCTTGACATGAAAATGCTCGAGGAACCCCCCCCCGCTTGTGCCGCGTTCTTGCCATGACAATGCCTATGGAGAAACCTCTTCATCCTGTACTCTCTCTTTCACTCTCACTCCACCTCATCCCTCCCTCTACCTATCTCCATCATCTTCTCGCTGCCCTCCTTCCTCTGCTCCGCCCTCACCCCCAACATCCCGCATCATGCCCCAAATCCACCCCACGGGGCCCCAAACTGGGCACAGCCCTCAGGGCATCTTCTCACCAGTTTGCCCGGTGCCAGCTGGGAGCTCAGGCCAGCTGACAGACCTGCGCTGGCCGCGGGAAGGGGAGGGGCACCGGCTCACCGACTGCTGCAGTAACAAAAGGGGCCTTATAAAGAAACAGAGCGGAGCTCATTGGCAGGGCCCCGGCGCTCCAGCACACCAGGCAGCCGCGGCCTGGCAGGGAAGGAGGTTTGACTCCCGGCGCGTACTCCGCCCGGGGCGGCTGCCAGCTCCGCGGGCTCCCCGGGCCGCCCACGCAGCCGCAGCCGAGGGCCGAGCTCTCCCTCTAGCGAGGCTCCGACCGTGCTGGCCCTCGCTGTGCTCGGAGCGGCTGGCACCCCCCTCTCTCGCCCCTCGCTTCTGCTTCTCCTGCTTGGCCTTCCTTCCTTCCCGCCTTAGGCGATGGCCCCGATTCAGGTCCCGGCAGAGCCTGAAGAGGAGGGGAGCGAGTCACACCCCCTCCCTCCGCTGGCCCTCCTCAGGGACCATAACGGACGCGCCCGGGGCCCAGGCTGGCTCCGCAGGGGTGGGATGGGCAAGGGAAGCCGAGCGACTGGATTGCGGGGTGCGCTTGCACCCCCAGGGGGATGCAGTCTGCCCATTCACACCCCTCTGGGGCCGACCGACGCTCTACAACTCGCAGTGCCCGCCCGCGGGGCCAGCAACCCCGGGCTGTCTGTGTACGGGACTGCGGCAAGCGAGGCAGCGCTCGGTGCACCTCCTTGCACCCTGCAAAGCCCGGCGATCTGAATCTGCAGTTGCAGAAGTCTGGCTGCCACCCCAGGAGTGACCTCCCTACTGTCCCCGGGGCTGCCCCAGCTCCTGCCTCACCATGGGGGACCTGCACACCTTCACCTCCTGCCCAGATTGGGTGATAACCTGCTCGAAAAGCCTCTGCTCCATGCTGGGGGTGCCACCGTGCAAGCATCTTGCTGTGGAGGGGCAGGGAGGACGTCCCACACTAGGACCCTTGCTGTTCAGCCACTGCTCCCTCCCCTACAGCCAAGGCCACCAGAGGAGGCCATCCCAGAGCCCAGGGAGGCCTTGCTGGGCCTGCAGTTAGACACACTCCGCATGTACAAGGTCAAGATAAAAGCATGGTCTCAGACTATCAAGTGCCGGGGGCCTTGATGTGAGCCACGAGACTGCGTGAACCAAGGCCACTGGCCATGGGGAACACCACATCTCCCTGGCAATGCAGAGAACATCACCAGCTTGGCCATCCCTGCCACTGAGAGATGGAAAATCACAGCCTGTAGGGTGACCCCCAGCCCAGCCCCCAACCCCAACCATTGCAACAATTAATGCCAAAGATTTTGGGGACACAAGAGGGGGTGGCCACAGGGCAGCACACACAGCCCTAGACCCACTAGCATTCATCACCAGTCACCCCTCCCACCAAAGCCCTGCAGAACTGAGGTCACCTCTGCCAACCCTGACACTACCAGCCAACATAAAGCAGTCTCCACTGCAGAGTAACCCCGCCTGGGGTCCTTAGTCCATCTGAGCTCGTGACAGTTGGTCTGTACTGCTTGTCACTGTAGGCAGTGGTGAATGCCCAACTCTGGCCCCACTGGCATGGGTGATGTTGCATTACGATGGCTGCGGAAGTTCTTTAGCTCCTTTCCCCAGCAATTTCCATTAAATACTCCTTAGTGGGAGCATCACAAGGATACTCACTGCTCAAGCAGGTCAGACTTGCCAAGCGCCAAGAGCTGCTGGTTCCAGCTTGCAGGAACCTTTGAGCAATCAGCCCATCCCCTTCTTCCTCAAACTACTTGGGAAGCTTCAGCTTTGTGGTCATCTTCACCCAGAGTTGAGAAAGTTGGCAGAACCACTGATGGGGAAAGAGAAAACTTCTCCCACCTCTCCCTTCCCAGAAAGCCCTGCCTCCTGAGAACTGACCCTGCAGATGATGGTCTGTATCAGCCCCTGGTACCCCAGGACTTCCCTACTTCCCAGTCTAGTTCCTGCTCACAGTCCCAAACTCCACTCCTCTCCACTGCGCAAGACAGCAGATCCCAACCACACCTGCCTTCCTGTCTGCAATTTCCCATGAGGGCTGTTAAGGAGAGGCTTTCTCCATGCCGGGGAGCAGAGAGCTGGGCTGCTGCCTGCTGGGGGCCTTTGTCAGGGCCCTACTCCCCCATACCTCATTTCTCACCATCTTTCCTGCAGCCTCTGCCTCAGGTCAGCACGGAAGCCAAGGCACCTGCTCACCTGCTGCAGGGCAGCATGGTGGGTCTGAACATCACCCACAGCTCAGGAGATGGGCAAGAAACAGGGCCTGAATGGGGCTAAAAGAAGAGCTGTGTGGAGACCTACAAATAACCAAGGGAATAATTTCTAAAGGTAGTCACTTGGAACTCTGTGTGCATGTGTAACAGAAGGTGAGGTTGGTGCTTATGGCACTAATTATGGCAAGCCCAAGCCCTGGGGTCCCCAGGCCAGGAGTGCAGGAAGGGCTGCAGCTGGGTTTCCTCTGCATTCCCTTGCCACCAAAGCAGAGGTAGTCCTGCTTGTGAGGGCTGGAAGAGAAGAAGAGAAGGTGGGCATAGTAAAGATCCAGAGCAGTCTGGGAGGCGGACACAACACCCTTCCATGGCCAGTGCTGCAGCCCGGCACTGCTCTGAAACCCATGGAGCACAGAACATACCGGCAGTGCCTAGGATGCTGTGGGACTGTGCTCCACTGACTATACACCAGTCAGGAACAACCTGTTAAGTCACCTCATTGCTGTCCCTTCTGACAACTGTGTCTCTGTACCCTCACACCTCCCTGTGACCCCACAGTGGTGTTTCTGTGGTAGGATGGCACCCTGCAGATGGTAAATCAGATGCCGATCTCGCAGTTCCTCCAGGGTGCTGTTTCAATACCTTGCCTCAGCAGAGGAATAGGAAGCAAATTCTTCCTGCAGAGAACACTGATCATGGCTGGATACTGACACCCTTCACTGTCTCGTGCATCCCAGACATCACCTATTTTACTGCACAAATCTTGTGTGGCCTCTGTGCCATCATGTCCCTGGCTTCAGTGTCCCAAAGAAATGAAAGGCCTGATCTGTCACCTCTCTGCCCCAAAAATGTCCTTGGACTGATCCAACTACAAAGCAGATGCAATACCTCACTCTCCCCTCTTGACTGCAGACACCAGAGAGGATGCAGAGCTCAGATCCCTACCTGGCTACAAGGACGACACAGATTGCAAATAGAAGTAACATAGGTTTGGTCTGGAAAAGATCAAACCCTAGAAAATGGATGAAGGATTTAGGAGGTTCCAGCACTGCACAGAAGATCACTGGGCAGATAGACTTTGCAAGGAAGCAATGCCAACAGGAAGGGCAGAGCTGATATGACTGAGACACCAAGTTCTCCAAGACCTGCCAGCTCTGCAGCTGAACAACTGGACCAGACCTGACATCCAGACCAGACCTGACCACACTCCAGATGAACATACCCTGGAAAGTGAAAAGACACGGCCTGCCAACCTGCCACATCACAAGTGTCTCAGCCCAAGACCTTGCTGGAAGCAGGAGTGCAAGAAGATAGTGGTTCAGCCTGGACATGGCTTCAACTAGTGACAGGTTGGAAGTGGCGGGGCTAAGCTCCCCCAGCCCACTCCACCAGAGATATCCCCAGGCATGGAGGAGCCATCCTGAGCCTGGGTGCAGCGTGGGTGCCTCTGGTAAATTGTGCTCATCTCTGCCCTTCACCTCCCAACATTTACAAGGCTGAGGAGGTTCAGGACACCAGGACAACAGGTACAAGACCATAGGACTCTTTCCCTCACAAAATAAGAGGCTGTTACATGGATGGTGAGGGACACAGCAGCATCAGGAAGTCTTGGCCTCCAGGAAGGAAAGGCTGTTGAATTTCCACTGGTACTTGAGGTTTGACTGGCATTTGACACAGCCACCATGGATGCTGGACTGTTCTGCAATGGGAACCACCACGGGATTGAAGTCCTGAGACTCAATGCTTGCTAGGCTGGAGGAAACCTTGCAGCCCTCCAGCACCAATAAAGCTGGCAAAGATGAAAAAGGCGATGTGTTTCCATCAACATGCCTATCACAACATCACTGGCCTGATTAGCTACTTCACAGAAAATCCAGCACACTCAATCCTTACCCTTCCCCTCTTCCCCAGCAACACAGGTTAAGCTCTGGCTGCAAAACATGCCACACAGGGTTAGACTTCACACCAAGCCTTGGTGGCCCAGCTGGACAGCAAGCAACTTTGGTCACTCACCTCATGTTGGAGGCCAAGGGAGTACCAAAGCTGTCCTCTGAGTGACAAGGGCTGTGCTGAGCACCCTTCCTTCGTCTCCTGTGCTCCTCCTCCCTCTCTGTCCAGGGGGCATCTGTGGCCGAACTGGTCCCAGAGTCCGGCTCCAAGTGAGCCAGAGGAGCAAAATTCTCCTTGATCAGCTTGGCACTGTCTCGGATCTGTCCTTGTATTTCTGGGGTGAGGGTTGGGAGGTCAAAAGTGAAAACGGTCCCGTGGGTGCGGGCTGGGGAGGAGAGGATGTCAATGGAGTCCAGGCTGGTGTAAGATGTGCCTTTGGCTCGATGGGACTCCATAATGCTCTCAAAATGCTTGCTGAAAGAGTCCATGCCATCCTTGGAGAGGCTGTGCCCTAGAAGGAAGGGCACTGGAGACTTGAGCATACCCTGTGTGTCTTGGTCCATGATCCTAGAAAGAAAGAAAGTGAGAGGAACTGTAGACATCCAAGAAAACACCTCGCCTGCCCAGGACATCATGGAAAGAGGGACTGGGCTGGCCTCTTTCCAGACATATGCTTCTCCTTTAATGCGCCACAGACTTTTGTTCCTTTAGTGGCTCATCTTCATAAGAAGCTTAGGAGATGGGTACTGCTCCCAGTCACTTGACTTGAGCTTAGATCCAATAAAGGGCTCAAGCACCAAAGCAGGATGTGGTTCAGCTCCATTTCCAACCAAATCTAGAAAAGGCTGAATTTTCCACGATCCTTCAGAGCTTCCAGCACCCAGAAGGCTCCTCCTGAAGCTGCTCAGGACAGTGAAATGCCTTCCTCCATGAACGCAGCACCATGTTTGCTGAGCACTGTGCTCAGAGCATGAGCAACACCCATGGGCAAGGTCTGCTGTCTGGTCCCATGAGATGTATGGGAACTGGCACAAGGAAGTGCTGAATCTCAGGAAACATCTGTGACCCAGCACATGGAGATGCTAAACACCAAGTTTCCCCAAGCAGTATGGAGGGAGCCTCACACTCAGCTCTGGGCTCAGGGACCTGAACTGGCCCATGTCATAGAGGCCAGGCTTGGTCCTGGCTCATCATCTTGTCAGGGATCAGCCCTACAGGAAGGCCCAGCCCATCTCCAGCACAGGTCTGGGTCCAGCCCAACATGGAATTTTCTAAACCCTGAAGCCCTGATTGTTTTGTCCTATGCATGAGAAAAAGTGCAGCCTGCCCATCCGTCTGAGCATGTGACAACAGGGACATTTCCAAGCCAGGAAACATCAATGCTTCATCTGCACAAGCATAAACACAGCCCTAAAAGCCCACTTTACACATAGGCTGCTATCATTTTATTAAAGCATCAGAAAAACACTTGTTATGCCACTCTCTCATGCGATTAAAGGAGAAGAACGGCTTCAGCTTGTCATAACATTTGTTATGAACAAACAGCTTTGTACAGAGGGCTCAGAAGATGCGTTGCTGTTACAAGTGCCAAATGATTTTCATTCATTAGCCTTCACATACCGTTCAAAAATCTCACCCTGCTTACTTCATCAGGCCAAGTGCTCAACTCCCTCTGAGTGCTGGTTGGCTTCACGGGGAGCACAGCAAAGCCAGATGCAGGTAAGCATGGCAGGGTGGGGGCAGCTGTCACCCATGCACCAGCATTTCCCTGATTGTGCAGCACCGCTCAATGCTCTTATCACTGCCGTAGGAGCCCCAGGAGCAGCAACCTCTGGGGTGGCTTTCTGGTGAGGACAAGGCAGAAGATACCTCTTTAGTATCTGAATATGAGCTTTACAGATGTGAATGTGGACTGACTGTCCTTACCACCCAGGTTTGTGCTGCTAAACCAAGCTAACACTGCTGACTTCATTTTGCACCTTGAATCCATAACAAGGGCAATGGGCCATGCCAGGAAGGACAATGCCAGCAGACAGAATGGACCTTGTTCCCATGGGAGGGAGTCGGGCTCGTTCTTGTGATCAAGTATATTTACACCAAACCACAGAAAAAGCACAGACAGTTTTGTCCACACCATCTGAGCTCCAGAAGCAATCTCTCCACAGTGAAATATAAAGCGCGAAGTCATTCAGCTCCAGAATGATCTAGTTGCAGCAGCATGGGTGCAATGCTGCCTCCATACACGACTCCTGCTTGGACCTAGATGCTCCATCAGCCCCTGCTGCACTGTGCTGCCCAGCCCCCCCACCCCCAGCATGATGCTCCAGCTTCTCAGGAAGGATCACCACCCAGCACTGAGCCAGACAAATGCAGCTGGGAGGAGCAGAGGAGGGGAGACACAGAGGCTATAATCAAGCATCTGCGCCAGGGGGACAGGCAGCGGGAAAGGAAATAGGTTTCCAGCCTTGATCTGGGGTGGGAGAGGCAGTGTGGTCCTTGCTTAGGAGAGTGCCAGGAAGGTATGGAGGGGAAGCGGATTCCAGGAGCTGATGGCCATGCTGTATTGCATGTTAGTGACAGAGCCAGCAGCACTTCGGGTGAAGGTCTGCCTGTAGGGACTGTGGGTGTCTGAGCAACTGGGCTTCAGAAGCTGCATCTGATGGCTGATGGACAGTAAGGGGCTTGCCCCGTTCTCCCTTCCTGGTGCTGCAGAGCTGTGCCATTCCTGGCCAGAGAAGAGGGGAAAATCTCTCTCCTCTGGCTCTCAGTGATTTTGTCTCTCTGCCAAATGCTCCTGTGACCCTCCAGATCCTGGACTGTCCCAGCCATACCCCACTTCTGCCTGCACAGGCATGGTAAGCACACTGTGTGGAGATCCCAGCCTAGCTCAAAGAAGGTGAGGCTGTACAGCACCACTCAGCAGCCCCTCACTTTATTCCTCTCTGAACAAAGCTCCTGTACAGACCAGCCCCAGCAACTCCGTGCACTGCCCCTAGGCTCCTTTGCACATCTCTTCAAGCCTGGTAGCTGCCTGCTCTTAGGGCTCAGTGTCCTAACTCCAACCCATGCTCAGCCACAGGTACTGACCATGGGTGCTGCAGTCCACCGCAGCTGCCCACACTCCCCTGTCACATCCACACCATAGCGCTGGGGTCACGCTGCTACCAGTCTTCTCCTACAAGCTGCAGGCACCTAACCCATCTCATTGTCAGGTGTCTGCTGGTGTCACCCCAAGCATCCCCTCTCCTGCCCAAGCCTTCAGGACGTGGTAGCATCACCCTGAGCTGCAGCTCTGTGGCCACATTGGGCACTGGGACAGAGGATCAGCCTCAGCACAACCCATCACTACTGAGGCAGGTTAAGCACATACTTAAGCTTTTGATGAAATTAGGGCCATAACCATTCTTTTAATCCCCAACAAGGCTTGCCCTGCAGCTATTTTCTCACACAAAGACTCTGAAAAGGCTCCCCAGATAGCAGATCCAAGAGATTTGCTGGGCAAGGCTGCTCTGCTTGCAGGGAGAAAAGGCATCTCTGCCTCCTGCCAGCTACCCGCACTCTCAGGGGAGTGAGGCACCCTGTAGCAAAGCCTCTTCTCTCTTATCAGTCCAAGGCACCGTGTTGCTGGCCAAGCTGGGCCCTGCCATCAGCACAGCCAGCACATCTGCCAATGCTTAGAAAGGAAGCGAATTGAGCCTGCTCTCGCTTACAGGTCTCGGCTCTCCTGGACTGATGAGAATAAAGACAGTAAGGGCTTAGACTAGTCATTAGAGTCAGTAGATCTGGCTCTAAATATATTCAGGGAGCGGATTTGCTGGAAGAAGACACCATTTCTTCCATCGTTTTCCATGTCTCCTTTGATTAGCTGTGGGATTTTTGTAGCTGTTAGCACACTCTCTTATTTTGGGAGGGTAAATCACCAAAGAAGATGTCCTTTGGCCAGAACATGGGGGTCAACAAGATAGTACCAAGCCAAAATCCACCTTGCAGAGGGTGCTAAACCCTTAAGGCTAGATTTTCAAAGGGATTTACATGTCTAAATGCTGCAAATCAGCTTCCAGAAAGGCTTCTGTAATTTTGTAGGGCTGGTTCTTCCCAGACACCAGGATAAGCCTGGGGTACAGCAGCTCCTGCAGAAGCAGAGTGATGCTGGCTCTGGGGAGCCCAGGGAGCTTCTTACTCACCCCAGCATCACCCCTTCTGTGAGCAGGCAAAGCAGAAATCTTGAAGTGGAAAACATCAGTACTGGTGACTAGTGAACAGGGAGGAGGACTGCAGCTGCAGAGCTCAGAAACAGTGTGTAAGCAAAAACTCAGGGCTGTGATGCAGGGACTAAACAAGCTCACGGCTTGAGGCTCAAGATTTTCAAGATGCTGCCTGCAGGGTCTGCACCTACCTGGGGAATATTCAGGGGGGTGCAAAGCCAAAAAACCCCACTGGTCTACAAAGAAGCCATGTAAAGTGAACATGACACCCCTATATACACATCAGTAACTATATTGGAAGAACTGTTTTTAGGGACAACAATGCATTTAGGGATATATCCAAGCTTTTAGCGCTGTCTGGGAAGTTACAGTGAGGTGTCTCAGAGGGCAAAAAGCTGGACTAGGCTTACAGCTCATAGGACTTGTAGTGACCTAGTACATATTTGGACATAAAATATCACTACACAAGCTAATTGCTACAGGATCTTGAAGAATTTGCTGGAAGTGATAACTTTACACTTTAATCAAAACTTCTATCCTTATTTATTTGAAAAAAAAAATATTTAAAATATCTTATTTTCAGCTTTTCTCTAAAATCCAAAGTTTTTGAGGACAGGGCAAGCAGCAGGGAGGGATGTATCCATCCTGTTCACTAGAGATGCATGGGCTGGACAAACTGTCAGGATACCAGATCCCCTTGGGACACACACCTTCTCTCCCCGTCAGCCCAACACCTTTATGGTCCTACTTCCCAGGGCAGGGACACCACTGTGAGTTATATTTTCATTATCTTTTCCCATCATCAACATTAAAACCTCCTTTTTTTTTTTTTTTTTCTCCACTTAAATGCTCCCTGTCTGGATTTTGCACAGCTAGGTGAGTGCATGCTGCCATGCAGCATCACATACATCACCCTGGCTTTGCACTTCCCAGGTGAGACCTCTCCCCACTCCTGAGGAACACTTGCTGCTGATGCTGTCCCCTCATCTCAGCCAAGACTCTCTGCCAATACATGTCAAATGTCCTTGAGTGCTGCTGCCTGCACAGGTATCTCCCAATTCCTGCCAGGGCCTTTCCCCTCCAGGAGGCTATCCCACACAGTGCTCTGAAGCTCCTTCCACCCCTGATGTTTCCTAGGACAGGCAGATGATGCCTGTCACTCTCAGGGTCAAACCACCACTCCAGAGGATACTCCACATGCAGTCTTATGCTGACAGGCCAAAATGCTATCTCCCATAGGTCCTAATTGCCAGTGCTCAGCACAGGGCAGATTGGCAGCTCAGATGGCGTTAACTGCTTATGGGTGGGCAACTGAATGGTAACCTTGGTGTCACCCATTCCATCAGCCTCCCAGCACAGAGTGTCTTGCCACACAAGTGAAAAATGACACAAATACAACAGAAGGCTTTTTCCAGCCAAACACAACAAATGCCTACTGAGGCCAAGCAAAAGGGAGTGCTCCCACTGCCAAAGCAGGGCTGCCTGTGGAGGGAAGGGCAGCCTGGCAGCATGGGTCAGCACACAGCAGCTCCAGGACACGGCCTGGGCTCAGGTGCCCTGATACTGTTACCCCAGTGCCCAGCAACACCAGGGCAGGGCATAATTAACCTGGTAGGACTGATGCTGGGAAGGCTCAGCTCATCTGGGCGACCTGAGCTGCAGGGCTCACCCCAGGGGTGCGAGGCCCACGGCACAGCAGCTGTGGCTGGATCACCTGTGCTGCGCTACTACTCTTTCCATAGGACAGTAAGGGCCCCCTCCCAGTCTCAGTCCTAGTCCTAGCAGGGCGATCCAGGACTCACAGCTCACATGGAGTTATGGGGATTTTTATCTCAGACACCCTTTTGACAGAGCCCATTTTGCCATGCAGGGGACAACAAGGAGTGTGAGAGGATCTTTTTGCCCTTAAACACAGAGCCTCACCTTTCCCTGTTCTCCTTCCTCGTCGCCTCAAACACCTCATTGTCCTCATCTGCGTCCCCATCCTGCAGCCCTTCCTTCGAGAAGCTGGTGCCCAGGGCTGGGGGCTCCTCCCGCATGCTGTTCCTCCTGCCTGGTGTGCCCCCAAAGCTCGGGTTGCTCTCGCTGTCCTTCTGGCTCTCAATAGCTGAATCCACCTCCTCCTTCTCAGCCAGGATATCATCAATGTTGGTTTCGCGATAGCACCTCAGCGGCACAGTGTCCAGGTCTGTCTCAGAGTATTTCAGTGTCCTCCTTATAATCCCAGTCTTGCAGGAGCTGGGCTTGTGGCTGCCCAGAGGACACATCTCTATTTCCACCTCTACATGGCTCAGGCTGTGCTCGGGCACCAACACCGGTGGCTCGGCAGGCAGTGGGTGAGAAAGCTTCTGGGAAGGCTCAGCTGGGGGAGCAGAGTCAGGGGTAGAGGAGCCTGCAAGGGAGCCCCAAGCATTCAGAGATATGGGGAGCTGTGCTGGGGAGTGCTGGGTACCTGCTTCTGCAGCGTCACACACACCCCAAGAGTGGGGTCACAAGTGAGGGGCACCGGGAAATGGGATCCAGAAGGAAAAAGGGTGGAAGAGGCAAAGACAGGGTGCCGTCAGTGCTAGTGCACTCACAGCCAGCCCTGAGCCCCCAGCTGAACTCCAAAGCTCTTCTGCAGAGGCAGCCAAAGCCCTTCTGCAGAGGCAGACAGGGGCTGCCAGGGGTCAGGGCTCTGCATCACTCTCTTTGCATAATACTTTGCACAGCAAAGGGGACTCTGCAGGGAGGTTGGTGCATGCAAGATCTGGCCCCAGGAGGATACAGACTGGCCAGTCTTGGAGGGATCTCAGCTGTGCAGTGGGCACTGACAAGTCCCAAGGGATGGGCAGCCCCAGAGGGAGTCTCAGCAGCAATTCAGACTTGTGAAGGAGAGGCTGGTCCAGCCAGGGACATCCCCACTAAGTCCTTACCTGTCTTTGGGGTGTCCAAGGAGCCATAGAAGAATTCCCACTTGGCCCTGGCGATGCGTTGGGCATGGGCTGAGCTCTGCCGAGGGTATGGCCAGGCACTGCCCTGCAGAGGGGAGAGCAGTGAGTGGGCAATGGACCCCAAGGCAGAGCCCACCCCTGGCGCAGGACACCCCAGCACCTACCTGAGGTCGGGTCTCTGGCTTCAGGGGACTCCTGGTGAAGGTGGAAATCTCCTCCGGCAGCCCATTGGCAAGGGAGTGGCAGAGGCACTCGGCATTGAGAGCACAGGGCTCCTGCCCGCAGGGACGTGCTCCCCCTGGGGTTCTGCCCCCAGCCAGGAGAGGGTCAGACGCGGATGCCTCCAGTTTCAGTGTGTGCAGGAGCTGCTCCTGGCGCAGGGGCAGGGGCTGAGGCTGATGGGACCCCACCTCCCTGCCAAGCTCCAGGCTGCGGCTGAGGCTGCGGGGCCCGTTCTCCCGGCAGGGCTGGGGGAGTGGCAGGCTGCCCAGGGTCTGGACACTGGCCTTCTCGATGAAGCGGAAGGTGACAATGGAGCTGTGCCCCTCTGGGGCTGCTGCTACCAGTGGGCTGCGGGTGCCAAGGGAGGAGAGGGCCAGGCTAGGCTGTCCCCGCCGCGGGGTGCAAGGGGCTGTCAGGCGCCCCGCGCCCAGGCAGCTCCCATTGCCGAAGGCAGCTGCTTCCACTGGCTTGCGGGCTAAGGAGCCGGTGCTATTGTGGAGGCCAGGGGGGCAGTGGCGGGCGTCAAGGGCCAGGCCCTTGCGCAGGAGGTGGAGGCGGCCAGCGTTGAGGTTGGGGGTGAGGCAGCGTGGGGGGCTGTGCCTCCTGATCTCAGGGCTCCCCCCAGCCAGCCAGGGCCTCTGGTCCAGCCCACGGGCAAACGGTGGGGGCGAGGTGGCACAGCCCTCCTCAGGGTAGAAGCGGACAGGTCCTTCTGCCTGGGCCATCCCGCTGGAGGAGGGCACAGAAGTGTCAGGTCGAGAGCCCAGCAGGGTGGCACAGAGGTGGCGAGGTGGGTTCCCAGCACCCCTGAGATGATGGCTGGGTGAAGGGGCAACGCATCCTCAGGCAGCCCTGAAACAAGGGCGAGGAGAGCTGGTTAGGGAAGGGAGGACACAAGGAGTCTGGGGCCATGAAGAGGACAGGTAAATGTTGCCCTGCCCTCAAGGCAGAAGAAAGGTGCTCCAGGTGAGACAGCCCCCTTCAAATCTCCTGCTGCAAGGTGGCGAGGTTCATTGTGGGCATCACACGAGCACCAGCATGGGGTTGCTGACAGCCTGTTGCCCCATCCACAGGCACCCAGAGTGTTTGCTTTCTTCCCAGGGTGCCAGAACATTCCAGCACTTTCCCCGCAGACCAGCACCCCAGATGCAGTGAAGAGAGAGCACTGTGAACTTTTAAATGGGTTTCATTCACCTTGCTTTAGGCTGAACATATTTATTACCCACAGGCTACTAAAATATGATAATGGGGAAAAATATACTCAATATACACTGGATCACTGAGACATCCTCCGACTACACTTGCTCAAGGAGTTTAACATGAGCAGTAGGGGCAAGGAGCCTCTCTTTGGAGGTCAGACTGGGTTTAAAGTGTGTCACACCAGCACATGCCACAGCTGCTACTGGTGGCACAGACAGAGCTGTCAACACCCTCAGATCCAAAATCAGTGGTTATGACAATGCCACCCTGGGGGAACGGAGCATGTCTACCCTGCACATAGTTCACCTGCCTGCCTGTCTGTCTCTGCCCAGACATGGTTTATCCAGAGGTGAGACCAGCCATCCCACAGCAGTGGGCGGGCAGGCAGCAGCAGGGCCCAGAGTCCCCATTGATGCCACTGTCAGGGCTGCTGACATTTATCTTTCTCCCAGTAGAGCTAAAACTTGTACTCATTCTTCCCCAAGTTTCTTTGAACTCCTGGTGTGCAGAGAAGACTCTGCCTTGGCTGCTTTTGTCTTCTGACAGATGCC
The DNA here is from genome assembly GCA_024605025.1 of Megaceryle maxima. Taxonomy (NCBI): domain Eukaryota; kingdom Metazoa; phylum Chordata; class Aves; order Coraciiformes; family Cerylidae; genus Megaceryle; species Megaceryle maxima. Next base: position 14,605 of record JANHGN010019390.1, on the reverse strand, counting down.
AAGATACTAAGTCCTTCACTTACATCTCATAATTCTGAAATTGAGAAACCAAATCCCAACTGCAAACAGGGGAAAATATGATTTCTTCTTCCTGTTTCCAAGTGCTAACTAGACAGGATTAAATTACGGAATGATGTGGGGCTGGATTTTCAATGGTGTTTAGGCTCCAGAGACCCAGAGACATAACTCTCAATAAACCAGCCCAAATCATCCCCATGGGGCAGGCGCCCATCTATCTGCACTATCACACTGCTGAAAAATCTGTCTCATGCTGAGCAGCAGCAATCTGTAATTTACTCACCACAAAAAAAAATATACTCTCCTGTTTAATATATTAGTTACTGTTTTTACAGACTTTTTCTCCTCTTATGGTTGTCTTTGCTTTCAAGGTTCCTGAAGTTAACTGATAAATAATAAAGATGCAGAGTTTATATATTTCAAATGAAATTCCACTTTTTATCTCAACACAGACTGACACACGTGCCAAGGAAAAAAAAAAGTTATCACTAGGAATAGCTGGCATTATCTGTAACATAACAAACCTACAAGACCCAGCCTATCTCAATACATGTGAGTTATTGCTAAAATAAATGGTATAAGCACAGCATGTCCTCCTGGTTATCAAAAGAGAATTATCAAATTCAGAGTAAAGGCCATGCCCGCTTGCAAACCACAGAAGCCAGATGGCTTCACCATCCAGCAGAGTGAGCTTTTCTTCAATAATCATAGGTAAAAAGCACAAATGTGAGAGAGATGAAAATCAGTGATGAAGCTAAGGCTTCCTACTTGCTGTTTAAATCATGAATCAAACTGATGCTCTTTAAATCACTGCAATGAATGGGTTGGGCTGTGAAGCACCAGTGGGCTGGAGTGAGCCTTGCTGGTCCCACTGCCTGAAGTCAGGAGAAGTCCTGCAAAGGAAAGCTTACAGAGAGGCTGCCCGGGCAGCCCAGGGCACACGTTCAAAGAGTAAAACTCTGGAGCTGAAGCGTGATAGCTGGGAGCTGCACATCAGTGGGGGATTTCATTTGTTCAGTAAAACATTTCATACATACAAGAAACTTGCTCCTCCTTCTTAGAGGCCAAAGGGATGTCCGGGGATTTTCCCCATCCCTTGCTTTGAGCTGTACCCGAAGCAACAGGGGATGGTTACTCCCTGAGCAGGCACTTGCTTGGCTGAGCAGGGCGATGCAGGGTGAAGGCAGCAGACAGCGGGAACTGCTTACGCTGCGGGGGAAGAGGACACCCACACCAGGGATGTGTGGGGACAACATGCAAGAGCCGGGGGAGGATGCAAGGGGAACAGGCAAAGAATGGAATGGGAATAAGAGGGAAGCGAGGGGTACAGGGCTGGAGGTTGAATTCACATGACGGGCCGTACTTGTGTGCCAGACATGGTACCACTGTCAGCAGTGGTGGCAAGGAATAGAGGAAACTAGGCTGTGGGTGCTGGGCCACCTGACAGAGATGGGGCAGGAAGGCCCCCAGGAGGGGCCTCTGCATCCTGGAGGTACACAGGGCAGTTCTGGGGGGTGCCCTGGTGACCAAGGAGGGGTACCTGGTGGCCCTGAGACTGTGGGATAAACAGGGGCCCCCTTCCCGAAGGGGTATCGATGCAGGGGACGTGCCTGCCCCTCCAACCTGCAGCTGAGCCTACCCTTCCCTCCCTGGCCCCTCAGCTCTGCCTCCCTCGCCCGACACCTCCCGTCTCGGCAGGATCAGCCCTGAGTGGATGTGACATCCATCCGGATGAGGAGGGAGCCCCCCCGTCCAGGGTGGCCGGCAAAGCCGCCCGTCCGCCCGCTACCCCCACGGAGCCGCCCGCCGCCCCCGGGCCGCGCTCCCCTTGCCCGTACGTGGACCCCGCGCCCATCTCGCCGCACCGGTACACCGGGGCCGCTCCGCGGCAGCGGCGGGCGGGTCTCGGTCCCACCGGGTATCCTCCGGTGCCACCGCAGCCCAGTGCCACCGCAGCCCGCCGGTCACCGCTGCCAGGAGAGCACAGAGCCGCCCCGGCCCCCGCAACAACTGCTGCAACTTTCCCCGATCCTCTGCCGCCCCGATCGGCCTCCAGCCCGCGCCGCGCCCCGCTCCACTCCGCTCCCCGCTCCTTACCGGCAGTGCCGCCGCCGCCACCTCATCCTCCGCACCGCTGTCCCTCGCTGCCGCCGGCACGGCACGGCACGGCACGGTCCGCCCCGTCGGGTGCGGCGCGGCGCGGCACAATGTGGTGTGGTGTGGTATGGTATGGTATGGTACGGTTCAGTACGGTACGGTGCCACTGGCCCCAGCCCACCGCTCCCTGCCGCGCTAATCCCGGTCCAAGCCTGTCACTCCGCCCCGGTGACAGCCTCGGCAGCCAATGGGAAACCTCCACAGGGCGCCGCGCCCCTCCCCAGCCGGTGGCACTGTCACACGCGGAGCGAGGAGCAGCCGGATCCACACCGGCCCTGGGCAGCATGTCCCCGTGTACGGGCGGGTGTATCCCGGTGTAGCATCGTGCACGTCCCCGTATCCCAGCGTGCGCATCCCGGTGTAACACCGTGCAGGTCCTTGTGTCCCCATGGTAGGGACTCACCTCTCTGCAGGTCTTTGCCCTAAGCACAACACGGCTACAGTTCCCAAGGTGTTCCAGGCCACCAGGGACTTAACATCACTGTGTCAACAGCCGTCCCAAGGATGGGAAATAGTACCTCAGTCTCAGGAAGCCACTTCATGCTACAGGGGGGGAAAAACCCATCATCTGCATCCTGCCTATGTGTGGGGGTCTGACAGCACCAGAGGTGTGTGTGGGCAGGGCTTGCCTGGGGCAGCCGGCCAGCTGAGGTGCCAAAGCCACGGGTGCTGTGGCAGGGCTGGGCCACCGTGCTGCCACCACACCGGGTCTGCATGTGGCAGTCACTGGGGCTGACAGCCAGCGCTCCCTGCCTGCCCAGGCTGCCAGATTGATTCACTATTAAAGACTACTTTATTATCCAGCCCAGCAATCGTTATTAAAAGTGTGTGAAAGGAGAAGCCCAGGGGATCTGGAGCCTCACGTGCACATCATAATTTGGGCAGAGCTGCCCCTCCTTGCTGCTTTCCTGCCTGCAGCGAGCCCAGCTCCATGCCCACCTGCCCTCACTGTCACCCAGAAAGCATATTTCCTTCTCTCCTCCCAGGCACAGAGACATGGTGAAAAAGCAGCAGGCTTGCACACTCTCCTCATATATAATGCATTGAGGCACTGCCATTTTCTCCCTCCTTCTCCAGGCTCCTGCCTGTGCAGGGCCCCTCTCCCCCACGCTGGGGACCGCGGGTCCCTGAGCTGCCTCGCACACAGCCAGCTTTCCTTCAGACTTCGAGAAGCTGGGCTAATTAGGGGCCTTGCTGCTGTGGGATCAACGACCTGATTCCTTCAGCAGCTTCTTGATGGCAGGAGGGCAGGGAGGGGGAAGGCTTTTCTCTAAGCCACAGCCGGAGTGACAAATATAACCAAGTGGAAGAGCTCAGATCTTTCCCAGTGTGTCTGTACCAGGATGAGGCATGCCTGAGCTTTCCCAACACCTGTAGGCAGCCCTGCTGAATGCTGCAGAGGGTAAAAGAGAAACTGAAACTCTGTCTGGAGATCTAAGCTATCCACAGAAAATACATTTCCTTCTAAGCCCTGCATGTTTCCACCAAAGTAACTGTTGTTCTCCCTAGCATGCTCTGCTCTGTATCTGCTGCACCTTGCCACAGCCCTGGATGATGTGCCTACACACATGGGTCCAGCCAACACTGACATAAGCCCCTCTGGATCAGGATTTAGCCCTGGCTCCCCTGGTCTCTCCTGCTGTGAAACCCTCCCCAGCTGATGCAGGACAGCAGTGGGCAAGGAACTTCTCTGGCACATGATAGAAGGGGACAAGGAGAGTCCCCCATGCTCAGCCCCTGTGCTTCAACCCAGTGGACTTAGCTAGAAAGTCAGGAGAGCAGTGCACTGAGAAAACCCTCTTTACTGTCACTGAGGTACTTCAGCATCTCCAGTCCTTGCCTGCATGTACCACATCCTTCCTGCATGAGAGTACATCTGGCTCCATGTCATCCCTTTTGGCCTTCTGGGCTTTGCCAGTTCTCCAATCCCAGACAGAGACTGCTTCCGGGAGTTTTCTGTTTCCAGCATTGCCCTTGCTCATCTTCACAAACCTGCAAGGCAGCTCTCCTTTCCAACACAGGCCCAAAGGTGTAATCAGGGCAACACAATGATGAGCTTCTTGCTTGGAAGAGACCAACATGGGATGTCATAGTGTCCTGGCAGCTGTACAGATCTAGATGATATTTGAGTGGGGAAGTGGTAGACAAGAGCTCCTTCCCCCATTTGTCTCCAGGAGAGGCTGATGCTCAGCATGTCCTGAGGCACACAGCTCAGCCTCTAGAAAGGTGCTTCTCCTGAAGCTGCAGCTCCACTTGGAGTGAACACCCTGGTGCATCTCAGAGCTGTTCCCCTGAGCATAGGGGCGATGTTAGCACCCTTTCATTTGGTGCAGCTTGTGCTTAAGGCACTGCAAAGGGCATAAAGGCCATATTCTGCCTCACTGCTGTTGAAGTTGGTGGGGCTGTGCTTTGGCTTCAGGGCACAGCATAGCTCTGCAAGTGGGGACAGTCACTCCCTCAGCAGATGGGTGCTCCTTACCCAACTCACTGGAAGCACCATGGAAACAGCAGCTCCAACCCTGCAGGAGATGCGTCCCAGTGAGGGCAACGGAATCTGAACTTGCTGGTCTCTGTACTGAGGGCTCCGAGGCAACCAATTATGTTGCATGTGTTCCCTTAGGGCATAGACTTAACTACATGGCTCTAATTAATGTTTTCTGCTGCTGATGCCAACACCCAACCACATCTTAGCTGTATATTAAAAAAGCCACTGCAGTATAAGCCAAATCTTTAATGGGCTGATGCACTTACCTGTTATTCCACCAGGCTGGTGGTTAAGAATAAATGGTGAAAATACCCTTCCTTGATAGTCTGTTATAAAAATGCTGCTTTACAGCTTACTCAGAGCAAAAAGGCAGTTCTGGAGATCCTGTCTGCTCCCTCTGCTCAAACCTCAGGCTTCTCTCCAGACCCAGATCAGGGCAGAGTGCACCTGCAGCACTGTCCTGTGCCTCGTGCAGCTCCCTTGCATGGAGCAGGCACGTGGGACCATGTCAGGATTTTTCAGGATGAAAGGCACCCTGAAAGAGAACACAAACTGCAGAATGTTTTGCCAAGAGAAGAGCCAGTGCAGACTACAGTCTATTGAAGAGATAGCTGCTGCTTGCCCTACTGTCCTCCTCAGTCTCCCAGCTCCCACCTGGGGCTGCCTCTCCTGCAGGAGGAACACGGGCTTGGAAGAGAAGAGGCATAGGGAGGAGGTAGCAAAAGCTGTATGCTGGGCCTCATAGTGAGCTGTAACAAAATATTTCTGTTACGCCCCGGGAACACCTGCTGTTACAGAAATCCCCTCAGACTCTGCCCCAGCCCCGGGCAGCACTCGCACAGCGCACGGGCTTCCCCATGCACCCTCATTGCTCAGTCAAGATGAAGGCAGAAATGCCTGTATGGTAAAACCTGTCCTGGGGATGTGGGAGGTGGGGCCTCAGCACAGCTTGAGCCATAAATAATCTCCCTACACAGCAGTTAGGGGAACAATTGTGTGGGAGTATCTTATGGTAAAAAGATGCTCAGAGAAAAGATGGTCTTGAAGGAAAGCAGATTTCTGTTTGTTGGGGTGCACTCTCCACTGAGGATGGAGCTTCCTGGGTGCCAGCAGGTCACTCACCAGACCCACCTCACCGTGGTGAGTCACTGCACTAAAGATATAAATTTAATCTGAAACAACCCAAATCACCAGTTCTCCAGTGTAACCTCACAGGATTCAGCTTGTGCTGCAGCGCAGATCTCTGGAGCTGCTCTCCAGTTAATCTCTGCAACAGCAAGATACGATCCTTTCCCCCCACCCTCATCCTCAAGATTCACATGAGGAAAGGTGAAAGGGTGTAAGGGGGAGCAAAAGAAATGAATACAAGGAGAATCTTAAGCAGAAAAGAGACAGCAAACCTCAGGCACACAGCCTGGCCCAGCACAGGGAGAAGGTGGTCACATACAGATTTGTATAAAAGGTGTGGAAGCCCTAAAAGGTTAGTTAAGGAGGAGTAATTACAAACATAGGGAAGAAACTGAGCAAAACCTGCCACCATGAATGTGTGTGGAGAAAACATGCAAAAGACATAGTGAAAGCTTGGAGGCATTGGGATTAATGAGGGGGATGCTGCAGAACAGCCCTGCATTGATATGTATGTTCTTCTTCCAACCCTGACTTGTGCAACTTGGCCTTTCTTTACATCGATTAATTTTGTTTTACCCCTGACCGTATAGTCAGATTCGCTTCTCAGTAAGAAAGGGGAAGGTGGCTTGTACAGGGAAGAGCTGAACAGAAGGCATCATGGGTTCCTATTTCACCAGCTTAAAAGTGGCTCCTGGTGACACTGTGCAATCTCATAATTCACTTAGGGCACAGTTTGCCCTGTGAGCTCAACACCTTCTCCCGTGCAACCAAGAAGTCCAACTGTGGTCCACTCCACAGAGTGATGGAGGGTGTCAGACTTCTCCTGTAACTAGAGAAAATGCAGAGCCAGATCCTTTGAAAGAACCTGGTGAGAGTCGGTGAGAGTCTAAGGAAAAACAATCTTGAGAGACTTTGCTCAGATTCTCAGGTGCTGCATGCAACCAGCTCTCACATCTTAAGGAGTGAACACTGAGCTACTGGCGTCCTTGAAAAGACCTCGTCTCTTGCCCCACTTGAGGCTAGTAGAAAACTGTAAATGAAATGTCCCCAAAGTTTTTGCAAGGTATTTAGGCAGCAAGGTGCCAAGCCATCATATGAAGTGATGGATCTTAGGGCAGCAGTTTAGTTTTGGCTTGGCACCATACCAATATCCTAAAAATAAGTTGTACCCTCCTACAGCACAAGCCGCCAGGGACCACAGCAGGCTTGAGGAAACCAGCCAGTTTCTTAATATACCTTTAAGATGGAAATAATGGCATTTTCAATGTGAGGGAAAAGTCAGTGGGCATGGGTGTGGAAGACTTACCCAAAATCAGGTGACTAGGATTCCTAACTGGACATCAACTCTTCAAGACTCCCTTCCTTTCAGGCTCCAGTTCCCTAAACATCACCCTCACTTCCAAAAGGATGAGGTCAAGACCACACTTCTCTGACAGACTCTTCAAAAGTACAGCTATACACCAGCACTGCCTTTCAGCACTGGAGCTAGTTGAAGTCTCTTCTCACTTCAGAGGGATTTTCATGAGAATGAATCATAGAATTATAGGATGGTTAGTGTTGGAAGGGACCTTAAATGTCATCCAGTTCCAACCCCCTGCCATGGATAGGGACACTTTCCACTAGACCAGGTTGCTCAAAGCCCCATCCAACCTGGCCTTGAACACTTCCAGGGATGGGGCATCCACAGCCTCTCTGGGCAACATGTTCCTGGGTCTCACCACTCTCACAGTAAAGATGGCAGCAGGATCAGCCCCGAGGCCATGTTCTGGCTCTGAGAACAGCCAGCACCATATGTTTTCAAGGAAGACAGAAGAAAGCTGCAGCAGCGGTTGTTGTGAGTTAATCTGCTTTCCCCCCCAGGGCTCAGCTTGGTCTCTCATCGATACAGATCAGCTCAAGGCCTGATGCAGGAACTGTGATTTCCCTTACAGGACTTTGATGGTCACTGGGATAATAGGACAGCCTTGGGACTGACCAGTGTCTCCTGCTTGTTGAAGGTAATACACTTCCCCAGCTACCCTGCAAGCACTACAGATGTCACAGCCCAGCACTGCTTCTGGGAACTGGCAGCTTCAGACACACTTTGTCCAAAACAGTGTCTTAGGAGGGGACAAAACAGAAGTGATGTCACATGCCTTGTAAGTCATAACAGTTGCAGTTCCCCCTTGAAAAGGAAGCATCTCCAAGTTCACCTCATTGATCTTGCAAGGGCCATCCTTTTTAAGTCAGGAGCTGAGGCTGCCTGAATGACACCAGGCACACACTGTGCCATGGAGCTAACAGGACATATGCTGAAACCATGCCAGCTGGGTTAACTTAAGTGCTTGTCAGCTCAATTTCCCCACCTCTCATGTCCTGTCTCCACCAGACTTACCACTGAACTCATAGACCTAACAGACACAGGGAGATTTGCACATGAACAGGACCACAGCCCTATTTATTCCCTTTCAGAAGATAAATTAAGAAAATTGATTTGTTTTACAGGAGCAGTTGTGATAATTTTCCCCACATCCTCTTTAAAATCTAGAAGCTGGCAGTTATCTAAGCTTATAGCAGGACATTTTTAGCTCAAGCTCATCCTACTGCTTGATTAGCAAGGTGAATTCCCCTGGTCTTAAGGGATCTCCCTAATATCAGGACCAAACCAGGAAGCTGTTTTGCAGACCAATTTTCAGTATTAAGTCTCAACTAGAAATGTACACCTAGATGAAGCTTAAAAAGGAGACTTAGAGACAACTCTCAAGAAAAATGCAGACCTACCTTAGGTATAGCATACGACACCAGAAAGTCAGAAGCTTGCTGCAACTCCTGACTGAGCAGAGCAGAACAAAGCCTTGGTCTTTCAAGCTTGCTTGCTTTGAGTTGTCATTTCACTGCTAAGCTACAGTAGATAACACCACCTGAGCCCTATACTGCAGTTCTATGCAGCCATACCACAACCACTCTGCATATAGGAAAACTTTACAGACATGAGCACATAAATAATACTGGTTTGGGATCCTTACCATTGGCGTATTCCTAGGTTGCTAGATCCACTGGACATCCTGATAGCATAAAGCTGAGTCTCAGCATACACTCTTACAATGCAGTAACAGGCTCTGATGTTCTTTCTGCATCTGCAGTCAACATGTGGAAAAGAAAGAGAACAGTATGAGCATTTCACAGACAGAAACCATCCGTGACTCCTAGTAGATGGCATATACATCTCAGTAGCTAGAGCCTCAAACCTACCTAACTACTAAGTCCACCACGGATCAACAGTTGTCAGGGACCTGGGGACAATAATAAACCTTAGTCATCCTAACCAGCCTCATCTGGAGCCTCCACCACTCCTGCCCATAGGCCCAGAGTTCTGTTCAAGCTCAGCCTGGGGCTCTTAGATCCTGTTAAGCAATGTTGTAGGGGTGCTGGTCTCCACCTTATTTTAGCTAAACTATTCTCATGCTGGGCTACAGGCACCATTGACCTGAACCCTCCCTTGTAGATTGATGTCCTAGGAGGACCTCAGCCCTGCGTCATCACCACAGTCCTGCCTGTTGATCAAAGGGCTGTGCCTGACCCTGGTTGCCCCCACTGAGCACTGGCCAGGTATTGAGTGATTGGTCTCTATCTGGGAGGGCCCTGCCCTTTCAGGGGCTGCCACCCTTGTGTGCCCTGACACAGCTGACACATTCATCCTTCTCTTCCCCATCTTGCTTGCACTCGTCTAAATGCTGAGACAGAAAACTCAGGGCTGCACTGGGATTAGGGGCTAAAGAGGTTTGTCAGAGAAAGCAACCCAGAACTTTTGCTGTGGTGGTGTATTAGGGAACCTGCTTTCGGGCTGCAGGATCCATAAGCTGTTCATTGTTTCTCAAGGCAATGAGTCCCTGAGAGCTGCATCTTGAAAAAAGCCAGCACTGCCTGAGAGGCTGCAGTGCCCCAGCCCTGGCACAGTGACTGGTGCCCTGAAAGCAGGTTGAGGTGAGATGAAGTGATTCCTGAATGGTGCTGTGAGTGGCTCAGTGGGGATGGCCTTGCACTAACCAGGTCTTGAGGCTCTGCCTTGGCACCAGATCTTAAAGGTAAGACAGACTTCACCTTCTCCATGTGTAGCATAAGCCAGAAAAAGGTCAGGATGCAATAGAGGCCAAACAAACACAAACATGTCTCACTTCTGCCCCTATTATAATGGTGCCTTCCATCTCCTTGTGGCACCCAGAATCTGTCTGGGCTGACTCTCTGCCCTCCTCTGAGCCCTGCTACCAGCAGGCTCCTGGGGAAGTGACTCAGCCATCCCAGACAGATCAGATGAAATGAAAAACACAAACAGTGGTTGGTGGGGGAGTAGAGCAGGTCCCACTTGCCAGCCCAGCACGTGTTGCTCAGAAAGCATAATAAGCAATCCACAACACAGTTCCTCCGAGCAAGGACCTGACACAAGCTGGGGGCTCCCAGCTAAGTCTGTTTTGGCACAGAAAACTTTCAGTGAAGGCCAGATGTAATTGAGCATTACGCTCCCTTGCTCACTGGTGTTCCCTCATGTCCTATCCAGGCCAAGACCACTATTTCAAAAAGCCTCCTTGTAGCCAGCTTCAGTCATAGTCATTCACTTACAGGGACAATATAAGGGACTCCCTACTGGATGCCATACTTCTGTTTCACAGCAGGAACTTAAGAAGGGAGTGACCACAGGGCTGAAACCCCCGGAAGGCAAAATGAACCCTCCCTATCTGGAATCAGGACCAGCACTTCCAGAGCTTTCTGTGCCTGCACTGTAAGGGAAAGAAGGGCTGTCCCAGGCCATGGCTTGGGCCATTCTCAACTCCTTTGGAAAAATGAAAATCCGTGTCTCACTTGCCTGTCTATAACTGAGACAAGCACTGTGCTAACTCGGGGAGCCATGGGCACCCTCAAGGGGCAGGTGCCACATGTTCAGGCACAGACAGGTAACATGGACAGCTACCCCCAGAGAACAGGCACTGAGGTAAGAAGACCTTTCTCCAACCCAGCCTCAACACAGAGAGGGAATGGGCAGCCCAGGGTGAACAGGCAGATTCCAGGGAATTTGGGACTTCCAGGGGTCTGGGACTCCTTCACTATATTTGGGCCCTGCTCTTTTGCCAGATGGATCTTTTTATAGTGCCCGTTGCCAGTGGTGATCAGCAGCTTGATGATGCACAAGGTGGCAGGGCTCAGATCCAAGCCAGGAATGGGGTTGCTCGTCCAGGGCCAGCTCCGAGGTGTGGAGCACTGTGCCAACAGGGACTGCCTGCACCACAAACCAGCAGCGGGGAAATAACAGCGGAAGCCCTGCCTGGAGTCGTTATGGCAACTGCGCCGGCAGGAGCCCGGGCCGCGTCTCCACGGGGGTTGCCGGTAAGGGGATGGACCTGGCTCGCTCCCCGGGGCTACGGGGGCAGGCGGGACACCGGAGAGGGAGCGAAGCCAGAGGAGCCGGCCATCAGCGTGGAGGGATGTGGGATAGGGGCGACGGGTGGCAGACGGGTAGTGCCGTTCAGTCCCAGGCCCTGGGGGATGCAGCCCGGTACCGGCGGAGGAGAGAGGTCCAGCGGCTGCCGGTCGGGGATGCTATGAGAACTGTGAGCACCGGGGACCGGCCTTTCCCGGGGGTCTCTCCTCTCCTGCGGGGGGGCAGAGGGCAGCAGAGCCCTTTGGGAGAGCAGCGGGGCAGGGCAGGGGACCTGGGGGCCCTGGCGGGGCCGGGCCGGAGGGGCTCTGGCGGGGCCGGGGGGCGGCGCCGTCTCTCACCGGCAGCGGCGGGTCCCGGCGGGTCCCAGCTCCGCGTGGTGCTGAACGGACAGCGCCGCCGCGCTGCGCATGCGCGAGCCCGCCCGCCGCGGGCAGAGGCGTGCGCTGGGGACCAGGGAACTGGGGCGGACGGGGTGCATCGGGAACCGGAGTAGCCGCGGGGCCAGAACAGCCGGTGTGCTCAATTGGGATCGTGGGGAACTGGGGCGACCGGTGTGCGCTGGGGAACGGCCGTGCACCGGGGGATCTGCTGTGCGCTGGGGAACTGGGATAACTGGAGAAGTGGGACAGGTGGTGCGCACGGGGAGCTGGGGTACTGGGGCCGGTGCGCGCCGCGCCGCTGGGAGCATCCTGCGGGAGCTGCTGGGGCATCAGTGGAACCTGTGAACGCCGGGCCCCGCTGGCCCGCCCGTAGCGCTCTCTTCCGCCCGGCGCCGCGGCTTGGCAGGGCCGAGCGCTCCCCACCGACCCGAGGGCTGCCGTTGTCCGGAGGCTCCCGGTGCCTCCCGCTCGGGCCCCGGTCCCGCTCTGCCGGCGGGGGGCGGTCAGGGGGCGGGGCCGGGGGCGGAGCGGTGGGACGCGCGTACTTCCGCCCGCCGGTGTTACGTCACCCCTGGACGCCGGCGTCAGGGTGAGGCTCAGCTGGATGGAGCGGTCGGGGCAGCCCCGGCTGGGCGGCAGGTACTGGGCCGGGGGCGCGGGGGGAGACTGCGGCAGGGCTGCCGCCTCGTCACGGGGCCCCGCGGTAGCATGGGGGCAGGGAGGAGGCGTGCAGGCCTTGTCAGGGCTCCAACGGCCCTCTCGGTGAGGCGGCGGGGCAGCCCGGGAGCGGCTTTGAGGCCGAACAGAGCCTCATGGGGTGGGGAAAGAGGAAAGGCCGCGGGCGAGGCCCCCCCCAGCTGAGGGTCTGTCTAACCGCGGCCTCTAGACAGGGCTGGAGGGGCTCCGGGCTGCCGGGCCCCCTCTGCTCCTTCCTTGGCTCGTGCCCTGCTCCTCGCCGCCCGAGGCTGCGGCTTCCGCAGCGGCCTCATCTCCGCAGCGATGCTGTGTCCTCGCTCCTCGCAGGGAGACTTTTCTGGGGGGAGCACGGAGCCTCGTCGCTCCCTATGGGAAGGAGCAAGTCTCTGCCCTTTCTGCCTCGCAAGGTGCCCGAGGGGCTCGGCAGTGGATGCAGGGGATTAGCTGCTGGGTAGAGCGATTCTTAGACATAAAACCAGCTGCAGCTGTCATGTGGGGCTGGCAACGCTGAAGCAGTCGGGTGCTGCTTCACCGAGACACAGGGGCTTCTCGAGCAGCTGGTGGGAGGCCCCACCCGAGTTCTCCTGGAGAGCAGTGCAGGCAGGAGGACTCGAATGCCTAAGCAGTGAATGTCCCAGGCTGGGGAAGAGGTGTGACAGAGATGGCAGGTGTGTGCCCAGATGAGGGCTAGCCAAGGGGTTTTACCCAATGGCCTGACTGTGGGAGACATGGCTGAGTCTTTCTTTCTGGCTGTTCCCCCTAGAGGCACCCGGCAGTAGGTGTGAGGTGATCTAACCTGGCTCCCACCGTAGCCTGTCTCCCTGGCATCTGATGATGAGTTTGAGCCCACCTAGGGGATGCCTCCTGGACCTGCCCTGGGAAGACATCTTGGTTCCACATATCCTCTGTCATCTGCCACTGCAGCAGCTCCTGAGCCTGCAGAGGGTCAGCAAGTCATTCCAGGCTCTCATCCAGCTGTACCTGGCCAACATGCGCTGCTTTGACTCAAGCCAGGTATTGGATGGCTCTGAGGCTGGGGGAGACATAGGTGTTGTACTGCTCTGGAGCTAACAGGGGAGCATCTGGCTATGCGGGGAGAAGATAACCCTGTCAAGGAGGCTGGTTTCTGCTCAGGAGCCTGAGTTACTGACTTGGGTGTTAGACTGGACAGATAGGCTTGGGGAGGAGAGGCAGTGATTCAAGGCCCAGCAATTCCAGTGTCTTTAGCAAGAGGCCTTGGGAGGAGTGAGCCTGGAAGCTCCACCCAGGCCATTATGGGGCACAGGCTGGCAGAAACACCTGCCAGCTCTGGAGTGACATGGCCTTTTGGCTCTCAGGGAGGTTGTGCAATAGGGTGGGTCTGACAGGAGATAACTGTGCCTGGTTTTCAGGGAAAGCTTATGCTGGCCTTGGGAGACACTGCCTGTGACTTGGAAAGACAGAATTAGCTGCTGTTTTGTGAGGACACAGAGTGGCCTAGAAAGAGTTTTTGGAGAACAGAGGTGTGGAACTCATCATGAGTGTGTATATATATATATATATATATATGAGTATATGCAGAGGTGATGATGGGGGATGGAGAAGCCAGAGCATCTTCTAGCTTGCGGCAATAACCTTGGCATGAGGGGAGGAGAGCCTGACAGCAGAGTTTATCCTGGGATGAGGTGAGAGGGTGGCTTTGGTCACCACTTTCAGAGTGGAAGAGAGGAGAGAGTATTTGGTGAAGTTATGTATGTTATGTAACCCTTGGGGATGTGTCACTCTTCCTGGGTTTCCCACATAGATCAGACCTGCCATCCCTCGAGCTGCTTTTGTTAACTTGCTGAAGGACAATGAAGTACTGCAGCAGCTGGTGCTCCAGAACTGCTCCGACTGGCTGACGGACAGGGAGCTGCTCCCAGTCATCGGGCAGAACCACCACCTGCACCAGATCCAGCTAAAGGGCTGTGCCCAGCTCAGCCGCCACGCGCTGGTGGCCATCTCACTAAGCTGCCCCAACCTGCGCCGGCTCTCCCTGGCTCACTGCGAGTGGGTGGACAGCCTGTCCCTGCGCAGCCTGGCTGACCATTGCAAGGCACTGGAGGCTGTGGACCTGACGGCCTGTCGCCAGCTGAAGGACGAGGCCATCTGCTACCTGGTGCAGAAGTGCAGCAGGCTCAAGTCTCTGTCGCTAGCCGTCAATGCCAATGTGGGTGATGTGGCGGTTGAGGAAATTGCCAAATGCTGCCCTGAGCTGGAACACCTGGACCTCACGGGGTGTCTGCGAGTCAAGAATGATTCCATCAGGTACTGAGCAACGTGGCAAGCTGGGGAGGGGATTGAAAGTGG
>JANHGN010019386.1:0-62937 GCA_024605025.1 Megaceryle maxima | reverse complement strand
TAATTTTGGGGTGGCTGTGGGGCCTGACCCGCGCTGTGCCCGCAGCCCGGGGAAAATGGGTGAATGAGGTGTAATTTTGGGGTGGCTGTGGGGCCTGACCCGCGTTGTGCCCGCCGCCCCGTCCATCCTGCGGCGCTCCCGGGCGCGCCGGGGCGGGACGCGTGGGGACGGAGGGGAGGGGCATGGGCGTCACACGCGGGTCCGGGGCGGCGGGGCGTTGGCGTGACGCGCAGCGGCAGGGCGGTGGGTCCGGGGCACGAAGCGCAGAGCGGAGCGGCGCTGAGGGGCGTGACGTGCGGGGGCGGATCGGCGGGACGGGGGCGTGATGCCCGTGGGCGGGGGGGGGCAGGTGGCACAGCTGGTGTAGAGCAGGGGTTCACAGACAGAAGCCCTTCCCAGCTTCTAGGCACAGCTCCCCTTTGGGTCCAAGACAGCAAAGCTCCCCTGCAGCTGGAGAGAGGCTGCTTTCTCCCTAAAGTGCTCACAGAGAAGCTGAGAGGAGAGGAGCAGCAGGTCAGCCCCCTTCCAAAATATCAAGAGATTCCCTCTCTGTCAGGCCTCACACAGGCGCCTCAGACCTCAGCTTCTTCCTGGTGATGCCAGTACAGAGGGTCACCAAATACCCACTGCTGCTGGGGAAGATCCTGGAGAACACCCCCACCAGTGCCAGCGCCTACCCGGCCTTGCAGGCAGCCGTCCGCACCATGGCCCAGGTCAACGCCAACATCAACGAGTACAAACGGCGCAGAGAAGTAGGTGAGGGGCAGGGAGCACAGTGCAGGCAGGGGGTACAGCATCTGGGAAGCCCCTGCCCAACCCCAGTCAACTGTCTTTGGTATATTGCACCAGTTGCCACTTAAAAAAAACTTTAAAAAAACTTAAAAAGTTCTCCTGCCCTCCACCCGCCCTGCCTGGTGGAGCTGCAGACTCATACAGATGGCTCCTGGCACTGCTCTGGTCCTGCAAATGGCACTCTGAGCAAGACCTGAAGGTTTTGGGAGCAGGGTGGCACGGGGGGGTGGGTGGGTGTTGAGCACAAAACCAGTCTGCCTGCATTCCTGGAGTTGGGAAACATTCCTGGAGTTGGGAGGAACAGTCCTGCCCTTGGGATAGGAGAAATCACCTCCCCACGAACAGAAGCTCATTCTTTTTGGTTTCCAAAGTACTTTCCCCTGGGCTGTCCTTCTTTGATGTGGGTTGTGCTTATTCTGTTGATCACAACTTGCCAGCTCCGGGGTCTGGGTGCTGCTCACCCACATTGCCCACTCCAGCTGCTGAAGATGCTGCCCTAAAGTTTCCTCTTCTGATCTTTCTTCCTTTCACCTTGTGTGCCCCCACCCGAGGCAGCAACCAAATACAACAAGGCCGAGCACCTGACGCTGCGGGACCGCTTCGCCCGCCTCAACACGCACTCCATAGCCAAGAAGACCACGCGGCTGAGCCGGCTCCTCATGCACGAGGCTGGCATAGTGGCCAAGGTGGGCAGTCCACACCCCCCTACCTCAACTCAGGTCGTTCCTGGGGCTTTCTGCTGCCTCCTGAGACACCTCACCAGCAGAAGGGTGCAAGCAGAGCTGAGGTGGCACGGCCGATGCTGACACCCAGTGGCCTATGCTGTCACAGGAGCCATAATCCCATTGTCAAGCAGTCTAAGGGTGCCTCCTGGTCATCAATGCCAAGGACCAGCAGAGTAGGAGGGATGCAGGTACATACCTTGCTCCCTGCCTCAGACCACTTCAGGGAGATGCTTTAGACCCCAAAGGGCCCACGGGATCCTCAGACACCCCAGCAAAAGGAAAGGCACCCTGGTGTTCCCTGGCACCACATTCACACCAAAAGCCTTAGATCTTGGCCTTTTTCAGATGCCCAGAGACTCTCAGCATCTCCCCTGCCTGTCCCCAGCACTGTGAGCTTCAGACAGGTGCCGGGCTGCTACCCAATGAGGGGCATCAGCCCTGCCTGAGGCATTGCCTGACCTGCCTGTGCTGGAGATAAGCTGCCCCTTGCCTTGCAGACAGAGGACAGGGAATATGACGACCTAGAGGAGAAGTTCCAGTGTGTGGTGTCCAGCGTGGCTGCACTGAAGGAGAATGTGGCATCCTACCTGGGCCATTTAGAGGTAAAACCCGGATAAATTCCAGAGATTTGGAAGGACTGGTCTCTTGTGGTTGCAAAAATATCCTCAAGCCCTATGGAAACCAGTGCCAGTGGGGGATGTTCGGTGACTTGCCTCACAGCTAAAGAGGTTGTGCTAGGGGCTTGCACAAATGGTGCCATTTGAGACTAATGGGGCCCTAAACTGGTCATCATTTCACAGCATTAAATAGCTGAAAAAACTAAATGCTTTTCAGTCTGGGCATTCTGGCACAACAGGTTTAAGGCAGAAGTGTTCCCAAATTAGGGAAACAACGAACTTCCCTTCTGAGGGAACCCAGCTGAGTAGCTGCTCTGATTTTCTCATGGAAGTCCCTTGGGGCATCTGAGGGAAGTGAAAGTATGAGCAATGGCAAAACCAGAAATCCCCAGACACTGTATTACCAGGAAATTCTCAGGAAATAGCAGAGGGTTCAGAAAGCAGCAATTCAAGGGCTGGAAAGACCTTGCCATGAAAATATTGACAAGGGCTCTCCATAAAGGTTTGGAAAGGAGGAAAAGGGGGCAGAAAAACTCCCTCTAGCCCAAAGAGCAGGTAAAAAAAAAAAAAAAAAAAATCAGAGTAGGATAGAAAACACAAGGATGGCAACCTGTATGACAGCAAAATGCATCATGAGCTAGCAGGACAGGGCATGACCATTCCTTGGGATGTTGAGTGTTCCTGGGGAACACTGACATTGCCCCTCAGTGAGCTGCATCTCCATAAGCCAGCTTCTTGGCCTCAGACAGGATATCAAGTGTCTGCAAATAGGTTGGGCAGCCTAGATAATAAGCTGTGGTCAGAAGTCATTCTGGGGCTTGGATGCAGCTTCAGAGCTGCTGCTGGTGGGGAATGGTGGAGCTATATGCATTCCCAGTCTCTTTCCCTTTGAAAGCTTCTTGAAGATATCCTGAGGAGACAGTGAAGATGTGTTCTCACAGGGCAGAGACAGCTTGGCTTCCTTGTGCTGACTGGCAGTTTTCTCTTGTGCATCTGTTGTACCAGTGGCCCCACCACAAGGAGAGGCAAATCTAGGTTCATGCAAGATCATCACAGCCACCTCTGCTTGTGTTAGAGCCCCTGTAGGGCTGAGGAACAGCACAGAAGTCTTGGAGCTGACACCTTCTGCTCAAAGGGTCAATCCCTTTCCCCTTTTTTATTTTCATCTCTCCTGTGGCAAGGAGGACTACAGAGAAATGGTTTCTTAAACATGACCATAGGCAAAAAGGCAGGATTTAGTACAGAAATCAGGGCACTCAGAGACACCCATGGCTGCCGTGGTTGATGAGGCTCAAACAGAATCTGCTCCAGGACTGACTGCAGGAGCAGTGCTCAGAGGGGCAACAAAGCCAAGCCCAGGAGGAGCAGAAGATCAGGATTCCCTCAGCAGCAGGCTGGTGCTCTGGGAGCTCAGTGCTTCCTCCTTGGGGTCTAAAGACTGTAAGTCAAAACCTCCCTCCAGGCAGGAAGGAGCTTGCTGTCCACAGAGTTAACATTAAAGCAAAGCCTCTCAAAGAAGAGGAGGGTCTGCACCCAAACCACCCCTAACTGCTTTCCTTTCCCACCAGACTCGTTCTCCATGGGGAGATAGGAGAAGATTTTTGTACGCAAATACAAGAAACTCCATGTAGCTACCAGAGCACCAAACCCAAGTATTAAAGCAGCAGGCAACATCAAGCTGGGGCAAGCTGTCTGAGGCCACTGGGACGATGGCCACCTTACTGGGGTAGGAGCACTTTTGCAAGCCAGGGTGGGACCCCTGTTCAAGGGAAAAAGGTTTGTTAACACCTACTTGAGCTCCCAGGCTTTCTCAGAGCACCCAGACTGGGAGATTGGCATATCTTTGAGAACAGAGGGATAGGTTATAGATGGGTTAGCTAGTGTTGGGCAGCTTCTGCAAGTCAGGTCTGATGGCTTTCTCTTTTTCAGGCATTCCTGTTACCCTCCCCACACAAACAGGAGCTGCAGATCGATGAGGGACCTGCCCAGCAGTACCGCCGCTTTGCAGGATACCTCCACTGCACCGTTTTCCCAGAGTTTGTAAGTGCTCCTTCCCTGTGTATCTGCTTCAGGGTGACAGCCAAGCATTGCTCTCACACCTTCTGCAGGGGCTGGCTCCAGGGGAGGGCAGCCAAGAGCTGAGGGGGATCCCAGAGCAGGCAGCGTACTCACCAACAGGCACAGTTCCATGAGACCTGAACATAGAGGGGCAGGTAACAGGGTCCCTCAGCAGGGACAGACAGATGAAGTAAAGAACGAGTTCCAGGGTTCACCCAGGAAATAAAAGGAGACAGAGTCATGGCTACAACACAGCTCTAAAGTCCATCCAGAGCTGGAGCCAAACTGCTATATCCATCTGAGGGGATTCATCCAGGAGCTGAGCTACCTACAGCAGAGGTTCAAGGTCCACCCAGGAGACAGCAGCAGAAAGCAGCTTAGCCAAAGCAATGGTTAAGTGGGGGCTGAATGCCCTTAAATGGGCTGTGGGAAGGGTGGGGGTGGAGACTTCAGGTGAAGTTGGTCTGGGCCATGAAAGAGCATTTGTGACTTCAGGGCCCTGACATGTTCATGGCCAGCCATGCAGGCAGGGCTGCAGGAGAGCACAGGATGGTGGGAAATCAGGTGTACTGTTTATTTGACTCACACAAGCTGTTTGCCACCAAAACTCACACACCTTGTGGGCATCCATACTTGCCTTTGGGAGCCCCAGAGCCCTCCATTTGCCTCCTTCCACCACCCCTGCTTGGTTCTTTAGCACTCCCTCTTGGGTGGTGGCTGCCACCGTGAATGCAGCCAGGGAGGTTTTCTGAGCAGTGAAGAGTGTGGCCAGGCAGCCTGAACCCCACAGCTGTGTGCTGGCATCCCCAGGGTGGACCAGCACGGGGAGGGAGGGAGGGCACCTGTGTGGGGTAACCACACAGACTCTGGGCTGAGGGCCTCCCTCAAACCAGGACATTATGACCTGCATGGGATGGTCACTGCAGCACCCCACCTTGGCTCATGGCACCTTGTGCTTCAGGGTCCTACCCGATCATTTGCATGGAGCACAGGGTTTGAATGGTGGCGTACAACTGCTCTCTACCAAGAGTGTGCTCTGGTTGGCATCCTATGTGACTTCAGGGAAGGATCTCAGATGCTCCCCACTCCACACAAGCCCTTCAAGTTCAAGCCTTTCCTCCTGTGTTGGACAGCTGGGCCTATGGGGGGTGGGGGTGTCACGTGGAGATTTGGGTTCTTTTGCCCCACAGAAGCGGCGGCTGGACAGGCTGGTCTGCCAGCCCCTCTGCGGTCTCTCAGACATGCTGGTAGGGCCACAGCAACTGGTCAAGAAGCGCCTGGACAAGCTGCTGGACTATGAGGAGATCCAGGAGCGGAAGAGTGAGATGGGCAGCGTGACATATGACGAGGAGGCAGCAATGAACACCTACCTTGCCATCAATGCCCTGCTTGTGGCTGAGCTCCCACGGTTCAACCAGGCGGCTTTGCAGCTCCTGGGGCAGATACTGTGCTCCCTCAGTGCCCTGCAACGGGACCTGGCTGCCCAAGTCCTGCACCAGGCAGAAAAGGAGCTAGAGCAGGTGAGAGTAACCCCTTGGCGTGTGCCCAAACTGGCGCATGTGATGAACCAGACCTGCCTTCTTCAAGCTTGGCATGTCACTTGGATGTCAGGGCACTGAAGGTTTGCAGTAGTCCAAGCCTGCTGTTGCAGACACACAGCTCCCTGTCTAGCACTTGTAAGTGATCTTTCCTCCCTTTTGACTGGAGAAAGCCAGATTGTCTCTTCTTCACTGCCAGGAGCTCTCCTGATTTGAAGACACCACTGGTAATTTATTGATGCGCTGCTTGAGAGATCAGTGTTAACACTGAGTTCCCAAGAGCTCTGTGCTGGGAAGGCAAGGAGGAGAAGGACAGCTCCTGGCTTGAGGAATGAGCATCCTTCTAATCTCCATCCCCTGGGAGATATTTCCCAGGGCTCCTTACTGCACAGCATTCCCTAAGCCTGATGTTTGCAATCATTGTGGGTCAGTGCCTGGGGTAGAGGATGGCCCTGGCCTGACACATGACCAAGATGAGAACAAGATGCAGCCACATGGACGTATCCTCTCAGGAACTACTCGTACATACTTAGTCAAGAAGGCAGATTCCCCTTGCTCAGTCTGGGATGCTTATGCTGCAGACATCTACCTTGGAGCTACATCCTTCTGTGTCCCGTTTCAGTCAGGTGGGACAGACTGTGGGCTTGGGGAAGGACAGCAGGACCCAGAGACTGCTGCCGTGGGCTGGGTACAGACCAAGATCCCCCTGTGTGACTGCCCTGCCCAGGGCAGGTGGCTCAAACCTAGAGAGCAGCAGCTCTCCTTGCCAAGGGGAAGGTTGATCTTTAGTGACAAGGTCTGTTATCTTGCTTTCTCACCTCCTTTCTTCCTGATCCTTTTCTTTTGACCCTACCTATGGCTCTTTCCCCCGAACCCTGGCCCTCTCTGATCTAAGAGACTCTCTTCACAGATGCCACATGGCCATATGCCTCTGCCCAGTTTCTGGAAGATGGTGGAAGACACCTTGCAGCAGTCTGGTGCTCAACTCCGTACCTTCCACCAGACGTTTGAGACAGTCACACCAAGCCCTGTGGCACAGGTAGGAGCTGGGAAGGAATGTCTCGGGCCGGATGGATGAAGAGGTAGAACTGTGGTTTCCCAGTGCAGAACATCTCCTTGGGGAGGAGGTTGGCTCAGAAAGTGTCATGGGGAGTTTCCACAGCCACAGATTTTCCTGCAAGCTGGGAATAACCAGGGATGAAACAAGTATCAGCTCTTCTGGTTCTGGACACTCATTTACAAACCATGAGGTAGAGCAGGTGGTGTGAAGGAGTTTCTCCTCTAATCTCTCACTGGGATGTGATCCTGCAGAAAGGAGAGCACATGTACATGGAGGGACTCAGTCTCCTGCCTGTCTCATCAAGCGCTCCTGTGTCTCTTGCTTCCCACCAGCCTCTGAACCCTGCTGAGGAGAGGAAGGTCCTTTCCCTTGTGAGCAAGCATGGCCCAGACAAACTTTACCAAGTGACAAGCAACATCAGTGGCAGCAAAGACTTGGACCTGACCTTGCAAAGGGGACAGATTGTAGCTCTGCTGCAAAGTGTGGACACTAAGGGGAACACAAGCAGATGGCTGGTGGATGCTGGAGGTACTGTGAGCACTACGGGGAGTCTCTCCCTACCTTGGCACCAGGGTCAGAAACCAAACCTGAACCACTTCCTCATCTTGGATGAAAACAGCAGGCCATTGTCTCCCAGGTCCTCCCTTCCAGGGTTTGCTCAGCCCAAACCCACCTCTGCTTTGCCAGCTGCACCCATATCCATTAGCTGTAAAATTCAGGTTTCCTCATGAGGGAGCACTCACTCATGGCTCATCATGGCTGGAAAAGGAGAATCCCATGCACACAGAAGCATCTTGAAACCCCTTTTTGAGGGTTTTTGCTGCTGGATATCCCCTAGTGATGGACAAGTTTGAACAGGGCTGCTGTGCTGTGACAGACAACAGCCAAGTTGTCATTCTTCTCTCCTCCAGTCAGTCCTATGTGTGTCAGACAGCAGTGCCCCATGACCTGTGTGTGTGCGTGTCCTCCAGGTCCCCGAGGGTTTGTGCCTGCTGGAAAACTCCAGCCCTATTGCCCGGTACAAAGCCAGCAGCCCGGAATGCAGATTCCAGCCCTGGACAGAAGCACAGAGAGAAGGCGACATTCATATGCACCACCTGAAGCTCCCAGGCCCCAGGTGGCCACCTTCACTCCAGCTTTCCAGGTGAGAGTGGGGGACACACGCAAGGCCATTCCTAGCAAAACACCAGCTCCATTGAGTCCCCCTGTTCAGCATGTGGGTGGGAAGGTGAGCCTGCTTTTCCAGCAAACACTTGGTCATACATCTGCAGCCATGTGCCTAGCAGGGGAGTGTCACAGCCCCTGGCCAAGTGCCCCATAAGGCTGGTGTCTGCCTTACTGGCACCTGGGATGGACAGACCAAGAGAACTCTGCTTGGTGGGGTTCCCAGTGTCCCTCCATCGATGGCAGTAGTATGCTGTCCTCTTGGAAACAAGTTCTATCTCCCTTCTAGCTCCTGCCCTGCCATGTATATCCTTTCCCCCTTTGCCTGTCTCATCCAGCAAGGGTTTCCTCCCTCCTCCCACCTTTTGCAGGTTGTTGCTGGCTTCTCCTTCACAGCCAGGAGTCCACAGGAGGTGACCCTCCAGGCAGGGCAGCCTGTGGTGGTGCTGGAGCCGCATGACAAGAAGGGGAGCAAGGAGTGGAGCCTGGTGGAGGTGAATGGCCAGAGGGGCTACGTGCCCTCCAGCTACCTGGTGACTGTCCCCATGCAGGAGACCATGGGCTGGAGCTTGCCTGTATGAGCACAACCAGCTCAGCACCCAAGGGCACAGGCTTCATTGTATGAGAGCTGTCTGCTTGGCACCTGAAGACTTGTCGTGGGAGATGCTGGAGTTGGGCGGTTGTGGTGGCCCTGGGCTGGGAAAAGTGGTGGGAAGCAGCTGGCAGAATATGGCCCATGGGATGTTGGTGTAAGAGACGGCAGTTGGGAGATTGTTTTGATGGGTAGGCATGAGGGTGCCATGTCCCATATGTGTTTGCACAAAGGAAAGGAGCAGGAGGGAGTGAGGGCTGGCAGCTGCAGTTCTCCAGGAATTTCCTGAAATCCATGCAGTGACAAAAGTGTCCCTAGGGGTGATGAAACAGCATGCTCCCCAGTTAGATCATAACCAAGCTGCAACAGGTGCAGCACTGCAGAGGGGGTCTTCAGCCTGGCATGGATCATCTGGGGCCCTTGTCTCTCAAGAGTCATTGGTTTGAGCACAGAGACTGTGGTCGAGCAGCCCTGGAGACACTGTTCCTTTCTGTGGTGTCACACCTGCCTGGGTACCCACCCTGGGGTGCCACTGCAGTCCCTTTGTCCTGCTGAAGGTGACGGCAACACCAGCGAGGGGAGGGTGCCGGGGGGAGTCCCGCGTTCGTTGTCGTCCCCAGCCCTCCTGGCCACCGAGCACGGCTCCTGGACTCAGTTCCACCCCCCCCCCCACGCCCCCCGCGGTGGGGCTGATGCCACCGGCCCACGGAGGGGCACTCGGAGCCCTGGTGACGAGGAGCGCTCTGAACTCCTCCGATGCTATTTCGTGTGACCGACCGCTGACATTATAACGCATTGCGCCGCCTCTGTGCCCGAGCCGTGCTGCTGATGTGCGGCCCCGTGTCTCCCCCGCCCTGCCGGGCCGCGGAGCTGTGACAGCCGGTGCGGTGGCAACGCGGCCGCGAGGTGGCGGAGCCGCCCCGCCCAGCGCGCCGCGGCCGCCGCGCTGGGAGCACTGGTTTGGAGCGCTGGTAGGCTGCGGAGGCGAGCGGAGTGTGCGTGTCCTTGGCCGGCGTGGGGACAGCCCGAGGCGGCGGGAGCGCGGCTGTGGCGGGGCAGCGGCTGAATCGCGGAACGGTTTAGGTCGGAGCAGATCTTTGAGTCCAAGAGTTAAAAGCGAACTGGGCACCGCATCCGTCCCAGCCGGTTCTGCTTCGGGCTGGGCATGGAGAGCTCCTGGGGTACTCGGGGCTCCCTGTCTCCCTTGCTGATCCACACGAATCTCTAGCGGTTTGACACATACGTGCTCTCTAGAATCAGAGGCCCCGTGGAAGAGTTTTTTGGGAGAACCCACCTGTGTCGGTCGGTACATGGCCTAAGGCTTTGCCTTGGGGACAGAGACAGCACTGCCTCCCGCAACCGCCCGAGGCTCACAGCTCTGTGCCTCTTTCTCCACGGCTTGCTCTGATGCTGTGCTGTTATGAGGTGCTGATGGGCGTCAGGGCAGGGAACCGTGCCCACGACAATGCTGACATGGTGTCAGAGAGGAATTCGGGAGCTTCTGGCTGCAGCCCTCAGGACCACGCTCCCTCCACGGGAGAGCTCAGCCCACTGCTGCACTGCCCACCCTTCTGACCTGCTCTGCAGCAGGCTGGCGTCGTCCTGCCTGCCCTGGGCACCTGCTGCTTCCCGCATCAAAGGTGCGATGGCCTGGCTGGTGAGCACTGGCATGCTGGCTCCTGCACCCTGCCCAGCAGCGAGGCAGCACGCTCGGCCCGGCCGCCCACAGGCTCCCACAGGATGTTCTTTGGCGGCACAATGGCTGTGTGGGTTCCTGGGGTGCTGCCCAGTGGCTGTGGCAGTAGACTGGGCAGGGAGGCAGAAGTGGATTTTTCTCACCCAGGCTTGCACCTTGTGGGGAGGGATGGGGTGGATGCCAGGCAGGTGGGGACAGGCCCCAGACCCTGCGCTGCTTTTGCTGTGCAACCCACACATGGGTCCAGGTACCCGCCTGGGGGCAGAGCTGCCCGTGGGGCTCATCCTCCTTTGTACATGCAGGGTCCCGGGGCTTTATCAGCAAGGAGGCTGGGGGCTTGTTACCTCCATCCAGGTGCCACTGAAAGTCCTGAGCAAATGCTCACTTTCACAAAACCTTTGAGAGGATGTCAGCACTGGAGCTGGGGACACTGCCTGGGGATGCTCTGGGTCTGTAGAAGGGCTGATGGGCTTCTCAGGATGGCAAAGTGGGCATGCTAGGGGGACGAGGGCCACTGCTCAAGAGCTGTGTTTCTGAAGTTCTCTTGCCCAGCCCTGGCCCCATATCCACTGCATTCACACCTCCAGCTCGCTGCTAATGATGCCTCTGGATTTTTCCCTTCCTAATCAAATCACATCATGTCGGATTTCCCTCCTGAGCTGCTTTCCTGCCAGCTCAGTGGGGCACAGATGCAATCAACCCCACACCAGTGCAGGCAATGGCAGGAGTCAGCAGCTCGGGCAGGTCCTGCTCCACAGCCTGCAGGTACCTGAGACCCTCTGGAGGCTGAAAGGTGACAGCAGGACAAGGAGTGCTGAGAAATTGCTGCTGCCTGTGCCCTGATCTCCCCAATAGAAGGAAACCTGGGGTGGGCAGGACTTGAAGGTAGCTTATAAAACCAGTTGGGCTTTCTCTGTCCCACTCACCAGGACTCTGGATTTCACGTGCTCTGAAACAACAGCTCCCCTTTCATTCGCTCCAGCAACTGCCTGTGCTGCCTGTGTGACAGTGCTGGCCAGAAGGAGCTCTTTGCTTTGCCTGCAGCTGGCACAGGAGGTGCAGGCTGTTGTGAAGTGTCCTAGGCTCCACTGTCTCTCCTGAGTCCCTGCTCTACCCATGAAATGTCCATCTACCAGTGCTTGCCAGGGCTGACAGGCATGAAGGGCAAGGTGGAAATAGCCCATGCAACATCCCACCAGGTGATGTACCTGAGCCACACGCTACTGCTCTGCAGGAGGCGGCAGCACATGGAGGACATGCTGCTTGTGTCAGCCACCAGCAGATAATGCAGTTGTGTTCCAAACTGTATGCAGCCAGGGCACCAAGAAGCTCCTTTTGTATGGTGCTGAACCAGCCAGCACCAGCACCCTGCCCAGCAGCCATAGCACTGGTGCCCTGCCTACCCTGAGATCCTGGTGGTGGCTGGAGTGCTCTGGAGACATCCACACTGGAAAGAAGGGAATTAGTGTGGCTCCCTCAGTTTCTGGACCCAAAGGGATGAGCTGAGCTCTGCAGCACTCACCAGTCCTGCTGCCAATGGCCTGCCTCAATGGCCATGACCTTCCCCATGGGGTCTCTGTCCTCAGGACGTGGCCTAGTACTGGCTGCAGGGCACAGAGCACCAACATCCTTCACTTCTCCCATGATTTCACCCAAACTTGTTGCGTTTGCTGCTGGCCCAAGTCTAGAAGTGCCCCCTCAGAGTCACCCGAGGGTACAGGTCTCTTCCAGCCTAAACACAAGGGGAAATAAAGGGCATAAGTGTGCCTTTAAATAGCCCAGCAAGGGCAGCTCTCCCAGAAGGAATGCTCTGGCTGGCCCGGTGGAACATGCTCGTGGCCAGGGGCACAGAGGGACAGCCAGGCAGGGATGGCTTCTCGCCAGGAGGCCAGGTCAAGGTTAGGCATTGGCCCAGCCAGGCGCCGCTGTGCTGTGGTGGCACTGTGGGAGCAGAGCCATGCAAGGGGGAGAGAAACACGTGCCAGAATGAGGTCTTGCCATGCCCAGGGCTGATCTGCAAGGTGGCAGGGGAGCCAGGCAGGTGCTGCTGACTGTAACCTGCCCATCGACCTGCAAGGGGCTTGGCACCAGCACAGCCTGGCTGCCAGAGCAGCCTGACGGGTGGCTCAGATTGTCCAGGAGTGGCTGCTGCACTCCTGTCCAGGCTGATTCATATCCTGGACGTGCAGGCATTTGGATAGTGTCCACCTGCAGTGTGTGACAGCATACAGCCATGTCCCTGGGGCACGGTGTGTGAGCCCAGCCGCATGCTGGAAGGCAGGATGGTGGCAGCTCAGACTCTGCTGTCCCCCGCTCTGTGGAGCATGCCAATCCCTGGGGACACAGCAGTGGCTTCAGGCAGGGTGGGGAGCTGCAAAGCACATCTCCAGATGGAGACACCTGGATCACAGGGAGTATGGCTGCATGCCCAGTGTCAATGTGCCCTCTGGCTCTGCTGGGGCACCCAGGTGGCAGGGGTGCATGAGAGGAAAGCATCTGTCAGGGAAGCCCCAGGCCTGGGCTCCCAAGCCCAGACCTGTCCCTTCACTGTGTGGTGCCAGAAGAGAAGTAGGGGTGCAGCAGGGCTGCAGTGGGCAGGGAAGGAGGCGAATGGGGGGAACCCAGCAGGAGCAGGACAGCTGCCCTGGTCTGAAGGGCACAGCCAGCCCAAGCAGAGCTGTGCTTGCAGTCATGTTGCTCCAGTTCTCCACCACTGACAGGCTGAGCTGGCTGTGAGCAGAGTCAGACTGTGACTGTGCTGCTCTCAGGCACCCACCTGCATGTGGAAGTGGGGTGTCCCAGAGAAGCAGCCCACAGCCCTGGCCTCCAGCATCCCCTGTTAGCCCTGCTCGTCCTGCCGCCAGCCAGCCATGATCAGCACGATGTTGCGTGGCCTGAGGCAGGGCTGTCCTGGGGCTGCAGATAGGAGCAGAGGTGTGAGCAGCAGTGCTCACTCCAGGCTTGAGCAGCCGGCACCTGAATTGTCTAATAAAGTGTGAAATTGGTTTCATGCTCTGCTACCTTTGCTGAGATGGACGTCATTATGGCTCCCCCTTCCCAGCTGGCAGCCGGCTGTTGCCGATGTCCCAGTTGTTGCAGCACTGCCAGATGAGCCCCTGGCTGGAGCTGTGCCTGGCACAAGCCCAGAGGACCACTGTGTTGGGGGCTTCCAGGCAGTACCTGCCATCCCAGAGGTGAGCAGCCCTCCTCTCCTCAGCTATTTCATTGCACCCACCACATGTGAAAAGCACAGGCTGCTGTGGGTGCATCATCATAGATGGGGGTAAATCTCTGCCATGGTGCTGCAGACTCTCTTTCTCCCCCCCCAGATGCCCCAAGTGTGCAGAGGGCAGCTCAGGTCCAAACCCTGCCCTGAGGCTGTGTCACTGCTGAAGCCCTGCCCTTTTCCAGGAAGAGCTGGTGGGCAGTGTGCCCATCAGATACAGCCCACAAGGGCTCCCTCCAGCTGCACCAGGAGTGCCAGAAGCCACCTTAGACCCTCTCTCAGGCAGTGGAGGGCTCCCACCTTGGCAGGGACAGAGAAGCAGCCCGGTCCCCCCTCACTGGTGGGTGACTAATTGCTCCTGAACCACTCGGATGTGCACAGAAACCGTTCTCCAGCCTTAATAATGATAATCAATCATTCTACTTTGAGCAGGGGCTGTGGAAAGCTTTCCAGGACTGGGGAGCCAGGGGGGCTGTCAGAGGGATTGTGGTGCCAGTAAAGGGCTGCCCTCGAGGGTTCACAGAGGTCTCTGCTCTGGTGGCGGCTTTCCTCCCACATTGCCTGCCAGGAGGGCAATCCGTGCCCAGGTACACCCTGCAAGGGGAAGTGCCAGCTCCTGGATGCTGGCAGCATGCCAATGTGACTGGGTCTGCAAACTGATTTTGGAGGGAAGATGGGTCCAGCTGGGAGCCCAGGCCATGCAGGAGGTATGGGGTACTCCCTGCCCCAAAGGGTCCTAGAGGCCCCCATGCCAAAGGTCTGGACACAAGCACTGGGGAGCTGCTGAGTTGGGGCCTGAGAAAAGGAGCTGCATCTGGGATTTCTTCAGGGACAAAGATACTTTGCCCCAGGGAAATGGTGCCATGTTTTTCCAGCCACTGATAAAGTTAAACCCTTGATCTTAAAGATCTATCCCAGAAGGCAAGCCTGGATAGGCCAACAACACTGTAAACAATGCCCACTTGGTGACACTTGCCCAGGTAGCTGGGACTAAGCCCACTTGCCTGCAGCTCAACCCTGCTGTTGGAGCACCTCCCCATAGCCGGACCCCACCATCCCCAAGCCTCATCCAGGCCCCTGCAGAAGGGATGGAGCAGGAGCATCCCCAGGCAAGATGCTGAGCCCAGGCAGGCGGGTGGCATGCAGCCAGGGAGGGCAGCATCCCACTGGGAGCTGCTCTTTCTTTGGTGTAACCTTATAATCTGTGCCCTCCTGCTGCTTGCCCTGGCCATGGCTTGGCCCAGTGCCACTGGTTGGAGGGAAGCTTCATGCCACTGGGAAGCTAGCCTGGTTCTGACGTTACATGAGTCAGCTGGAGCAGCCAGGCAATGCTACCCACCACAAATAGCTTGGCCAGCATGCCAGACCCTGCCCTATGTGTTGCTGCCCCACCATGACCCAGGGGGTCCTTAGGGAAGGACCCCCAAGGTGGTTGTCCCAGAATGATGCACCCTTTCCCTTGGGCTCCCTCAGCCCCCTGGCACAAGGGGCTTTATCTGCCTGGCAGCAAAAGGCAGATTGCTGTGGGCTGCTGTCCTGTCCCCAAGGTCACTCTGCTGGCTGAAGAGCACTCTTGGGCTTTTCGGAGGCCACAGGAGTTAAGGAGTGAGCACAGTGGGGAGGAGGTGCAAGGCACCCTCCTGCCTTCTCACTGGTTCCTGTGACAGTTGCCCTTTCCCACTGCTCAGCCTGGCAAAGTGGACAGACACCCCTGGCCACAACTCTCTTCCCACATCCTCAGGGTGGCTGCACCCAGTTGTTGCAGCAGTATTTGAGACTGCAAAAGCTTCAAAAATACATTTCTGCAAAGACATCCCAAATACAACCCTTGGTCCATCTCTGGGGTGCTCCCCAGGCTGCAAGGGTAGCCCTGCCCTGAGCCATTTTGGACACAAAGCTTCTGGAGTCCAGCTCTGCTCCCCTTTCTGTGGGCAAGCAGATGGCCTCCCCGGCCCAGATGGGCTCACTGCCCCAGGGAGAAGCTGTGTGTGATGTGCCTGCCATGTGATGGCATGCCACTAGGCATTGCCATCATCCCTGCTGTGGCCGGAGCTGTCATGGCCGATCCTGATCCTGAGCCAGGGGTTTCCTCCCCAGCCTGAGCTCTGCGGCTGCAGCTGCCCCACCCTGCAGCTCCAGGCCTGGGTTTCTCTCATACAGGGAGAGCTAACAGGGGTGCTAAGTTCCAGGCAACCTGGCCCTGTGGTCTGCAGGCACCACGCCTTGGCCTCCTTGGCCAGCTCCCAGTTCAGCTGACTGCTCACTGGAGGCATGGCGTGCGCTGTGGCACTGAGGAGACCCTGAAGGCAGCTTTTTGCTGGAGCAATTGCAGGTGAGGAGTTGGTGCAGGTGGGAGGTGGGGATGAAGAAGCTCTGGTGAGCAGTGAAGGGAAATGTCCCTGCCCTCAGGCAGTGAAAGGGCAGAGGGGTCATCCTGCCTCCTGCAGACACAGGACTCTGGCAGGGGTGCCAGCTGACATGGCACAACTGGGGAAAGCACACACCTCTGTCACCACAGACTCTTTCAAATGGGCCACCAATTCATCACCAAGAGCCATTTCAAAGCCCTCTTCTCACATCAGGCATGAGAGGCAGGAGGGCTGCCTAATTCCTACCTCGCCTCCCCACTGCCCGGAGCCATCCCATCTGCTAGGGAAAAGCAGGCGCTGGGAGCAGCCTGGCACTCTAACCCAGCAGCATTCCCAGGCCCTCCTTCATTAGCATTCCTCCTCTCCCAGCCTGCACAGCCTGTTCCCAACGCCCCGAGTGTTAATTGAAATACTTCCCCCAGAACTGCTGCAGCCCCAGGGACCTGAGCATCCTCACACACTGGGCAGCTCGGTCCGCACCAGCTCAGCCCTTCCCAGCACTCCCCGCTTGCCCTACGGGATGAGCCAACTAAGGGGAAGAAAAACAGACCTGGGAGGCCAAATCCAGATTGGCGTGAAGGTGCAAATGTCTCCATTGCAAAGACTCACAGAACAAAGGGAATGGAGTCGAGGTGTAGATCAGAAGCCTCAAGGGCTGTGGGAGCCCCCCAGTAAGCTGCAAGTGTTCAGCAGATTATGCAGGGCTGGGAAATGTCCTGCTGCTGCTTAAAGCCATTGCTGTGCCCACTGTTGGGTGGCAGTCCATCAAGCTGTCAATTCGAGGCTGTTGCTGCATCTCTACCTGAAAGAGATGATTTGTGGCTCTAAAATTTGCCTCCTTTGGGCTGCATCCGACTATAGCTACAAGCTGCAGACACGAACCCAGCCCGTGTGCCCAGCCCACATCCTGGCTGGGATTTACCTAAAACAGCCCCGAGGAGGAACGGGTGGGCCGGGTGGGGGGAGGAGAGGGAGAAAGGCAGCCTGGTGTTTGTTTTTACTAATGAAGCCCCATAATCAAATCATTTCAATTTTAATTGTAAAGCCAGCAGGCAGATTTCTGTCTCCAGATGGGACGTGATAGGAATAGTTGAAGGCTGGGCACATTCTGCTACTCACCTTAATACTTGAAGAAAGACTGATGGGAGCAGCCTTGGGGAGGCTTCCACCTTGCTTTGGAAGCATCTGGTCCCCAAGGTGTCCAGGGACCATTCAAGCCTTCTTAGCATCATTAAAAAAAAAAAAAAAAAGGGTGTTCCTGCACCCCAAGCCATTCCTGAGTGCAAGCAGAGGCACATGCAACCACAGTGCCAGCACAGCCTGGGGCCGTGAAGCTGAACTGCAGCAGTGAGATGTTCTTTGGAGCACCACACCAGTGAGGCAGCATCCTCCTGTGCCAGCCTGGGACCCTGTCTGGTTCAAACCCTCTGTGGATGTAGGCAAAGAGCACAGGAGCCCTTGGGGTTGGACAGGGGTTGACAGCTTTCCTAAGCCATTTGTAGGCAGTGTGGGACTTGAGCTGGGGTCAGCTCTAAAGCCTCTCCTGCTTCTTTAATCCAGGAAAGCTAACCCTGGGGAGGATGTGCTGCTGCCATACCTGGATCCGAGCAGGAGAGGCAGGAGCTCTTTCCTCTGCTTTCATCTCCCAGCTTTGTCAGGATATGTGAAATCTATTTGTGGCTTCCACTTACTGTTTCATTTTTTGGGTGCTAAGATCTTGGGAAACAAGAAAAATAATGAAACTGGGTCATTTTGTATTTATTTGGAAGAGCTGAGATGTTATCCCTCCAGCTGCAGAGAGCTCTGCTTATGTCTCTGTGGGGCTTGATGAACTTGGAAGCAAGTGATTGAGGAAAGGAGAAACCTTCTCCTCACCAATGAAAAGTCATGTTTTGCCTAGCTTCTTGTTTAGTCTGGGGGGGAACTGGGTGCAGTGAGATTGGCATTACACTCCTAGTCTAAACCAGCTAACTCAGGCTAAGTTCATTTGTTTGTTTCTTGTGATGGAGAAATGCAGTCAGGGAGGCTGGGCTTTTCTGGGACTGATTAACTCCCCCAGGCCAGGGCCATTCCTTGCTGCCTGCTTGACCTCCACCATCACCCAGGGGCAATGGATGGGCAAACAGATTCCACCTGGACGTGTCAGGGGAAGAAGAAGTTTTCCTCTTCTCCTCAGGAGAGAGGTTTATTCCTACCAGAAGAGGATGAGGTCAGAGGGCAGGGGTGGTACAGTGCTATCCAGGCAGGTCAAATAACTAGCGCTCTTGTTAGTGTAATTGCCATAGCCATAACAGGGCAGAGCCCATCTCTTATCAGGGATGGTTGCTCCTGTTTTCACCTCCCCGAGCTGCTGCCCATCCTGTATCCACACTCCTGCTCCCAGTGCCGACAGAATTTCTGGAATCCCCTGGAAGGGATCCAGGCCAGAGGATGCTGAGCACTGAGCAGCCACCAGCATCCCTCCAGCCGGGCCTCTTTGCTCTTATCTGCTCTGCCTTTTCGTGCCTGAGTCATCAGAGACAAGAGCATCAAATCAGAAATAAAGTCATTAACTCACTAAGCAAATGCAGATTAAAATCCTCACTTTATTTTTTGAAACTGGAGCCCCGGCTCCTTGGGGCTTTAAATGGCATCTTCCATTCTCCAGTCTTCCTGTGACCAGGTCTGTTCAAGCTCCATGCACATCCTGGGGGTTAGGAGAGGAGGGAGACACGGGCACCCACCCTGCAGGGCTTGGCTTGGCCCATAGCAGCCCTCTCGCTTGCCATTAATATGGGTCTCCAGTTGGGACTGGGGCAGCCCTGGGACTGGGGCACTCCCTTGCTGATGGGTTCCATCAGCTCTCCCAGCTCAGGCTCAGCTGTGCTGGGCATATCCAGTGGCAGCAATGTGTCCCACTCCTCCCCCTGTGGCAGCCCTGCTGCCAGCACAGCATTCTCTGCCTAGAGCTGGGCACATCCCTGGCAGCTCGTGCCTCCCATGTGGCTGCAGCTTGTGCATCCCCATCCCAGCTGATCCACGCAGATTTCACTCTTTTTCCTCATTTTCCTTTTTTTTTTTTCTTTTCACCATGTACAAATGGGAATTAAATTGAGGCCACTAAACTCATTGGCGCTCGCAGCCATAGTGGGATTGCAGGCAACGTTTCACTACCAGCTCTTCACAGCAGCTGCCTGTCTCTGACTGGAGAACCTCAGCATGCCCACTCCTGCTGCCAGTGCCCAGCGTGCCGCTGCCTGCTCCCTGACAGGGCCTCGTGCCAGCAGCCCATGAGGGAAAGCAGGGCTGGGGTTAAACCCAACCAGACCAAAACACACGAGCAATTTCTTCCTCATGTGAGCATGCTATGGGTCAAAAGACCAGCTCCTGCTTGGGGTCCTATGGCTATGCCAGGCCCAAAGCACCACTGCACTGCGTTTACACACCTGCCTGCACCCCTGCGCTGGGGAGCTGAGTGTCCTTTGGCACAGGGACCGGTTCTCCCCCTGGAACCATGTGGTGTGGTGCTGAAGGTGGGCTGGGTAGCCCTACCCACAGCATGGCTCAGCCTCAGGGGGTGAGGCACCATCATGAGGATATGGGAATGAGCCAGGGCCAAGGAGGCAGCCATGGGGCATCCATAACTGGTGCAGGGGCCAGGGTGCCAGTGGGCGTGTGGGGCTCCTGCCATGGCATGAGCACCCAGCTGGCACTGCATGACCCACTGCACTGGGGCAGCGAGGAGACACTGTGGGGTGCTGAAGCCCCAGTTGGTGCAGAACCTTGAGTGAGAAGCAGCCCCCAGCTACTGTCCCTGAGGCCACTTATATTTAGCAAACGGAAGAGGAGGAGGGTTCCTGGCCACGTGGTGAACTTGATGGAAGCCCCACTCCCCTACTGTCCAGGGAAGAAGCCCCCAAAAATGCCTGTGGGCAGAAAAGGAGGTGAGCATGAGCATTCTGGGAGAGAACAGCTGCTGGGAATTTAAATGACCACCCATGAATGCTGGTTTTGTTTTGTCCCAGCATGGCTGCACTCTGGTCCAGCCAGGCAGCATTCAAATACAGCTGCTCATGGGGCTCGTGCCTGCAAATAAAGCCAGTTTGAAAAACCCAGGGAGAAACTGAGCTTGAGAGAAACCCTGGCCCAGCACCCTGCACAGTCCTGCCAAAAGCCACAGCCCCGCAGGAGAAACCGGCAGAGCCAGACAGAGTGGGCAGAGCTGTGGTGGCAGGAGTGTGCAGGAGCCAGGCCAGGCTCTCCCTGGGGCCTCCAGTAAAGCTTTATTCCCATCTGCCAAAAGGAAGAGAAATGGAACGAGAAGAGGTGCTCAGGAAGCAAGTGAGGCGTGCTTCCTGCTCTCTTTCTCATCATTTCCTGCATGCTTCCTGCTCTCTTCCCACTCAACTCACCTGGTGGGACACTGCTCTGGGGCTGGTGAGCAGAGACAGATTTTTCCAGGGACAACCTTGAGGTGAAGATCTGATCTTGGCTGCCTGCCTGGGACATGGAATGCTGCCACATAACCCACCACGCTTCCCTTGGCAAATGGAGATGCCACTGGTCACCATGGTTTATGGTCTGGGCCACACACCGACTCGATGCATGCTGCCAGATCCATGCCTTGAAAAAGTAGTTTTGTATAAACAGCATTTCTTGTTACTGCTGTTAACGTGGTATCAGCACATTGCAATATATTTTAATAATACATAGTTCTTTTAATGAAGGGACTGAACAAACCTAATTTACTTCCCAACATTTGTGTATGTCATTTTTGCTCATTTATTCATGCAATAACTGAAAATAAAGTTACCAAACATTTAGAAAATAACAAGCATACATAAGAAGTGCAACTGTGTATTAAAAAAATAAAAAAAAAACCAAACCAGGCATTGGTTTTCCTAGCAGTGAGGCTGCCACAAGCACAGGCTGACGGGTGTTTCCTCCCCTGCCCCTGTGGCCAGTCAGGCTGGAGGGGAGTGCAGCCGGACCCTGCCAGTCCCCCATTCCCAGGGATGCTGACAGTTGTGACAACCACTGGATTTTTATTTTTATCATCCCAACAATGTCACTGTTTAGATCATCTTTTATCAAAAATAAAGAATTCTTTTAAAATTAAGCTGGCACTGGGGCACCAAACTGTCACAAAGTCCAGGGAGGTGGTGCTGAGGATGATTAACGTGATTTTTCCAGGTAAAAACTGTAGTTTTCCTGTGTCAAGGGCTTTGTCATGGGTTGTAGGAAGGATGAAGACACTCAGTGCCACTTGCAGCCTTCTGTCTTATCTGAGCCCATGCTCACAAGAGGTCTGACTGTGGCCTCACGCTCTCTCCAGGCCAGGCTTTGGTGGGCACATGTCAGGCAAAGGTGGGAGGTTGAGGCATGGAGCCCTCTCAGTCCCTTCACAGGTCCTGGCTCTATATCCATCCCTCCTTCAGCCGTTATCCCCCTCCATCCCTCCTTCAGCTGTTATCCCCTATGCCTGCATCCAGCAGACCCGTCTGCCTGAGCCCAGCAGCATGACAAACACCGCTCATCTTCAGGGTACTTAAACAGGACATAGGATGTGCACTGACAAGCAGGGTACAGGGTCCCTGGGGCTTTGGTAATGTCATATATCCATTGCTTCATCATGCTGTGCAGGCAGAGCTGCTCATGCTAGACACATCTATATCACGTATGGAGGCTTCCCCTGTATCTGAGTTGAGCAAACCCAAAGCTGAGCAAACCTCCAGCATCTTGGGAAAACTCCCAGAGGAAGTGCAAGGCAAGGCTCACTTTCCCTGGGCAGACTCAGCCTGTTTGGACATCCCAGGAGGCTGCACCTCATCCAGCCTTGCGCAGACACATTTTACTGCACAGAGCGCTGGTGCAATGCTATAAGATGCCTCTGCTCATGGCCACAGGGACTGGGCTGCAGCTGCTGCCCTGTTGTGACAACCCCAGTGGCAAACCCCCTGTAGTGAACTAGGCGTGTGCCCGGAGGGCTGTAGCCCTTTCTTGGAGCTTGTCCAAGAAGCGCTCAACACCTAAGCTTTCCCCGCTTCCTGCTCACAGCGACCAGAGGGAAAAGTAATGTGTAAAGTCTTAGGCAAACATTTTGGGAATCGAAAGACCTCACCCTCTGAGTGCGGTTTGGCTTAACAGCCCTAGGGAGGATGGTGCACACGCAGTGTACATACACATCGGGAGACAGAGACGCTGCCACACGGAGCTTGCAGTTATCTGCTCCAGCAGGGAGGGGAGAAAGTGCTGCTGCACATGGCTTTCTTTGCTGCTTTTACTCTGGTCCCTCCCCTGCCTTTCCAGGCCAGAGCATGTTTCCAACTCTGCTTTATCCCACCCCCGTCGCTTCCTTTCTAGCGCTATCAGCATCGCTAATAATAACAGCTCTAAATTCTCCTCGCCCGGTGCTCAGTCGGTGGCAACGGGCGCCGTGCAGCCTCGTTGCATCTCTCTGTGCCTCCACTCGGTCTCCGGCCGCGTGTGCGCCCTTAAATACATCAAATGCGTGGGCAATCGCACAGCACTCCCTCCTCCCTGGGTTGTGCAACTCGGGTGTTTGGATACAACATCCAACCCCCCGGCTCTGCGCTCACGGGAACATCATGCCCGTCCCTGTGGCAGGCGGAGCAGCCGGGCGGCTGTGTTCCTTACCTCTGCGAGGAGCCGGGAGTGCGGCGAGAGCTGGAAATAGCCCTGGCTGACACAGATACCTGTGCGAAGCAGCGGGGGCCTGCACTCGCCTCGGTAATTGCGTGCTGCGTGGCGATGAGTCACCCGCAGCCCCGCTCCGGCGGGCAGCACGAGACCTCCCTGCCTCCCCTGCCTGCTGCGGCGCGGGCAGGATTCGCCGTGCCCAACTTGGTGCCGTTTGCCCGGGAAAGTGCCGCGCCACCCCCGGGAAGGGGGGCCCACAGCACAGGCAGTGAGCGGCAAGGATGGCAGGGGAAGGATGAGAGCATCTTGCAGCTTTTTAAGCTCTTGAGATGCTTTCAAGTGCCAGGAAGACCGTGTGAGCTGTGATTTTGCTGCATGATTTCTGTTGTTCGCCATCTCTGCACGGGGAGGCCCTGCGCGCGGTTAACTGCCTGCAGCAAACAGACATTCCCACACCGCCTGGGCTGGGGGGGGGCAGAGCCCCCCCGCTGGAATCACCCACAAGGGACCAGGGTCCACCCTGGCACCAGCCCTCAGCACTTCCCAGGATGGGGATGCAGGGCCCCTGAGATAGGCCCCCCTTATCTCGGCCACCGGTACAACCGTAACCGAAGCAGCCGGCGAAGGAAGCGATGTGTTGGCTCACCCCAAGCTCCTTGGCCACAGCAAGAAGGCCCCACCAGCAGAACTCTCCATCCTCCTCCTCATCCTCCTCCTCATGGTGACAGCTCAGGAGCTGCCTTGAGAATGGTGATAGCACTGTCAGGAGGAGATTAATAAATAATTAGCCAGCAAACTTCCACTGGGGAGCTTTGTTTCTTCTTCAGTGGTGAAGAGAGTGAAAACCAGGGAGAGTGGCTATTTCTGGGGGAGACAACCTGGAAGGGCTGGCATTTTCCCCGCCAGGCTGGTGGCTCCCTGAGCTCCTCCACAGCTGACTTCACATATCAAAGGGAGGGAGGACAAGGAATAGGTAAAATCAATGAGAACCTATTTGGTGGGATAAAGAACGTGGTTTTATTTATAGCGCTGGTTGGAGCTGAAGTGTCTTCTGCCCAGGGACATGCTGCTGCAGTGCTGAGGAGCAGCAGAGTGGTTTCTGCACAGAGCTGGGAGATGCATCAGTGTCTGCTGCCCTGGCAGCCTGGCTTCCAGCCCAATGAGCCCATGGCCCCATGGTTCCCCAAAGTGCTGTGAGTGGCTCTGCTCACCGGGCTGGCAAGGGGAGCAGGGAGGGTTTCTGCTCTAACATCCGTGCCTGTGCTCTGAAGGACCTGGGACCTGACAACCAGCACCTTCCCACTGATGCTGCCCGACTGGGGAGTGCAGTAGCTGGGGATAGTGACAGCCAGTTGCTGTGGGGGATGGTCAGAGGAGAGCTGGTGAGGAGGGTGGGGACAGTGTGGAGGGGGTGCTGCAGGATGAAGGCCCAGGGACAGATGGGGGCAGCCTGGCTGGAGGTCACCCTAGGCTGGGGAAGCCACAAGGCAGGGAGATGCCCATTGACATCCCTGCCAGCAACGACTGCTTGAGGAACACTAAGTCCTTGCTCTGCAGGGCTGGGGATCCAAAGTAGCTTCCTCCACTGCTCACCTTCTTGGCTGGCTCTGCTGGTGCAGGGGGATTGGGAGCTGCTTGGGTGATTGTGGAACATCTCCAAGGGAAGGCTGTTAAACAGAAAGAGGAAGAGAAAACAGTGTGGCAGCACACCAGACTGGGGGTTGGACTAGGTAATCTCCAGAGGTCCCTTCCAACCCCTACCATTCTGTGATTCTGTGACTCTAAGCAGCCCCCGGGGAGAGGCAAGAGGACTTGCCCTGCTTAGGGCCAGGGTCAGCAGAGGAAGATGAGGTTGGTGTGCATTTCAGCCAGCCTACCCCTGACACTTGCTCCTGCTGGTGAGCAGAGCCTTAGGAGCAGCTGGCAGAAGGATGATGGGGATGGAAGAGACACCCCAGGTCCTGGTGCTGTCCTGCCAGGCAGAGAAGGAGGCTAAGCATTGCCACCAGGACCAGAGGCAGCTTGACAGGCAGGGATGAGGCAGGTGGGACAGCTGGGCGACATCGATGGGCTATGACAGACATCTAAGCGCCAGTGGCATGGTCCAGTGGGGAAGCTGAGTTAAGGAGTGGGCATGAGGAGCAGGTACCATATGATGCAGCTCCCTTTGGTCCCTGGATGTCGATGGCTGGCCGGTGCCAGTGTGCCAGGCTGCTTCTGGGCAGCATGGGCAAGGCTTGGGTCTCCCATGGCAGGACATAAGGCAGTGCAGAAAGAGTGGAGCAGGGTCTGACAGGGGGTTTCTTCCCCAGATAAAGTGAGGTATGGTGTGAACTCAGTGCCTGGGCTGCTGACAGGCTCTTGTCCCCAGGCAGAAGCAGCTGGCCCCGCTGTGCCAGAGCTGCCCGGGGAGGAGGAGAAGCTGCTTCAGCTGCTGCGGGTGTGCTGCTTCCCGCAGACAAATGAGTCACTGAAAACGCCATAAGGAGTCAATGGGCATCCTGGTCTCCTCACTCAGCCCACACAGCTGGTGGGCAGCATGAGCCAGTGCGCAGGAACCTTCCCTACCTTCCGCTGTGCTGCCGGGGCTCTGCCGCTTGCTCCAGGAAATTCCCATCTGTTTCAATAGCTGATCCACAACCCCCTTCTTACTCCTTTGACATCACATTTCTCTCCTCATCGGTTTCCTCTGCAATATCTGCATGGCTTTAGCTCCATGGCATTGGAAAGGAGCAGGCTGGAGAATTGGGCAGGCTGGAGCCCTGCAGAACATCGCCCTGCGTGTGTGCAGCCCCCAGCCCTCAGTGCCGGCCACAGCCTGCTGGAGCTGGAGCAGCTCAAGTGCCTGTCACTGCTCCAGGGGAAAAGAGCTGCAGAAAGCTGAGTTTGGTGGCACAGGGTGAGGAGAGACCCTCTGCCAGGTGCCCTCCAGAGAGAGGACTGCGGGGTCTCTGCCACAATACAGGCAGATATGGTCCCTGTGTGTGCTTGCATGAGGGGCTTTGCTGGCACGATGGAGCTTCGGTCCCCAGTGATGCCCAGGGATACTGGAGTGGGAATGGCAACCTCTGAATAAGCCACCACCACAGCCCTGCTCCCTGGACAAGCTGGATCTCAGAGCCAGGAGCCCAGCCAGCACCCACTCGTTCTCTGAAGCCACTTTCTTGTTCTCCATGCTCCCTCCAGTGCAAGAGGCCATGTCCTCAGCCCTGTGTCAAAGAGGACACCAGACCAAGAGCAGACGGACAGTTTCCACACAGTCCTGTGGGTAGTGAGGGGCCATGTTGCCCAAAAGTGCATTTCCAGGGGCTCACTCCTTGCTGACCATTAAGTATCCCAGGCCCTCATGTCACAGACTGAGGAGGAGGAGGAGGCAGGAGCTCCCAGGTGAACATGGCTGAGCAGGAGCCACCGGATACAGGAAGTGGGGAGGAAAAGCAACACTAGGTCCCTGCGCTCGGTGACTTCAGGTGAAGGACAAGGCTGAGCTGAGTGCTGAGTGGGGCTGAGGGGAAAGAAAAGCAGAGCTCGTGGAAAGGAGCCAAGCAGAGAAGCTCAGTGAAATGCAGGGACAGGGCACTGATAACCACTGCTGCCCCATGGGGAGCAAGGCCTCCAATTAGCAGCTCACATGAATGAAGACTGCTTTAGGAGAGGGCTTTGGAAGATCCTCAGAGGCACCTTCCCCTTCAGCTGCCCCCATCTTACCCAATAGAGAGAGCCAGCCAGCAAAGTGCCTCCCTCCCCTGGGTCCCCAGTGAGAGCAGCCACCAAGGTGGCCGTCCTGGCTGCTGTGCAAATTCCCCCTGGGGCTGCATTTTATTTAAGTGCCAAGGAGAGTGTCACAACGTGGGGGGCTGGCGAGGACCCACCGGTGGCTGGGGATGTTGTAACTCGGAGGAGCTCCATTTGCCGCTGCCTCTCACTGCCCAGTCCTTAGAACATTTTCCCATCCACAAACAGGGGCAGCTGCAACATGAAACCGAAGGCGGGAGTTTGCACAGCACGGGGTGTCTCCTGTCCAGCCGCCACTCATTGGCTCCTGCCCCTGTCCCACACTTGGCCTTTGGTAGGCTAAGGGTACCTTCACACCCTGTCCCCTCCTGACCCCTGGCCTAATGACATGAGTCACTCTCTGCTGTTTTGAAAGGGCATTTGTAGACTTTTCCTGTTATATTTTACCTTGGTAATACTATCCCCAGCCCCCCGGGCTTAGCACTGCACTGCTGCTGGCTGCGGTGCTGGCACAGTGCTGTGGAACCCTCCGGCTTAGCCAGGGCCGGCAGGCGAGGGGGGCTTGTTCCTGCCCGACTGTGGCTGACACCTCTCTGAGTACATAAACAAAAAGAGCAGGAGAAGCTGGAGCGCTGGCATCTCTCCTGCTCACAAAGGTGAGATTCTGGTTTAGGAGGAAAGCTGTGAGCCCTTAACGGAACTGCACGGTCACTCCGTGTGCAGACAGAGGAGGGTGGGTGCACACAGGGAAGATAACATCCCGTTACACCACTGCACTGAAGTACCGTGGATCAGACGCCCTCTCTACCCACTGTGGGTATTTCTGAGTCTGACATGTGACTGACTTCTAAGGAGGTGGAGACAATACCAGCTATAACATCTTGTCCT
Source organism: Megaceryle maxima (assembly GCA_024605025.1). NCBI lineage: Eukaryota > Metazoa > Chordata > Aves > Coraciiformes > Cerylidae > Megaceryle > Megaceryle maxima. Next base: position 35,838 of record JANHGN010019386.1, on the reverse strand, counting down.
CCTTCACCTCACTCCTGGTGCTTTCGAAGCCCTTATTTCTGAGTGTTATTCAACCAATCCCCCCCAGAAGCTCCAGGGCACAGGGAAGTTGTATGACTTCTATTCCATAGGTGAAAAAAACCAAAAGGCACAGGAAAATCACTTGGACTGTGCAAAAGTACAGAGCAGTCAGGAACAGAAGTTGGAACATGTTAACACCAACTTGCAGCCACGTGAGCAACTGTACTTCATCCTTTAAGATCTCACTGAAGACCAGAAGTAGCAGCAAGTCCACCCCTCTGAGATGTCCCCATTTCACTCCATCTCTTCTATTCTCTGGTCCTCTCTTGCCATAAGGACAGCCTGACCCCAATGTCCCATCCAGTTTTGCCTTAACCTGTCTTTGTCCAGAGGAGCAGTGGGGCAGCACAGGCTAGGCTTTGCTTTTCTCATGCTCCTTGCTGTCCCTGGACTGCCCCTCTGAGTTGCACTGCGCAGGTGGCTACAGCCAGGGTGGGCACCTTTCAGGCTGCTGATGGCTGGGGCTGGAAAGGGCTCATCTTCTTGGGTTAGAAAGCAAGGAGGGAGGAACTGTGCTTGCACACACACCAGAAGGAAAAAGGTATTTCCAAAACATGCAGCTACGCATAACTTGATTTAAGAACAACTGTTCATAAGTAATTCCCATGAACAGTTACTTCCTGTTTGAGTACAACTGGTATAAAGGAAATCACGAGATACTTGAACAAGAACCTTGCCTTTTGTGCAACAAATTCCTCCCAAAAGACTACTTCTATGGTGAGCCCTTCCAGTCATGCCTTTTCCCCTGACGTCCCTTCTGTTCTCAGCTCACCTCCTCTCTCTGCAGCACTCAGAGCTTGCATCTTCCAAAGGAGGAACTGGGTGGGAAGTGGAAAGCACTCCAAATCATTGACCAGCAGGGTCAACTGGAAATCTGATTCTTGTTCTGCAAGGAATTGCACGTACCCCAGAGCAAGGCAATGTCCTTCCCTGGGCCCTCCTGATGCAGTCCGGCAGTGCTGTGCTCCATGCTGTGCTTGCTGAGCTCCAGCTGCGCGGCCCAGCAGCTGGGCTTCTGGGCCCAGACCTCCCACACACCCAAAGAGAAGCTTCGTTGCTGATGAAGCATCTGGAAAAAGCACCTTGGGTGGCTGTTTCAGCACTTCATAACAGTAAGTGGTAATAAAGTGCCCCAGCACTAAGGAAGAGTTGATGGCAGCTTCTCTTTTGCTTTGTCCTATCCCAGTAGCTGAGCCACCCTTGACCTCAGCTTTCATCAGCCTTACAATAAAACACAGGCTGTCCTCTGACATCTTCTTCTGGTGCAAGACTCAAGATCATCAGGGAAAATCCAGTGTTGCTACATTGTATGATGTTCAGTGCATATCCTGAACCAAAACGGAGGCCAGAGGATATTAAAAAGTGGCTGGGAACAGCTCTCCCTTTGAAACAAAAACAAGAACAGAGACGGGCAGCAAGCCTTTCCTACCAGAGGAAGAGGCACCTTTGTTCACCCCCCAGAACCTGATGCCCAGCTCTCTACCTACATCACTACATGTTACTTTGCTTCATCAGCCATTTCCACCAGTCCTGCAGGCCCATCTGAACTATCTGAGGGGATTTGAGGATCTGGAGCCATTAGGCTGCAGGTGTTGCCACTCAGCTGGTTGTGTATCAGCTAATTCAGGCTGCAGTGCCAAGCCCTGCTCTTTCCTGTGTAATTGCTACGGGTAAGTAAATAGAACATTCATGAGATTTTTGGTCCTGTCATTAATTATTTCTGAAAGGGCTTTTAGCATACGCCTCAAAACCCCAGACAGAAAAATGATGTGCGTGACATCAAGATGCTCGCAGCAACAGTGGGATGAACACTGACATGAAAATGAAGAAAACCTGAAGATCTTTCACTCCTTGTTACACTTTCCTCTCAGTCACCTGGCCCCACTCCAGTGCAGGCCCACTGAGCCTGGAAGTGACTGTTGGCCCCACATGCTGCAACTTAGCACTTATATAGCTCAGTAGGGGGTGACGGAGGGACTGGTTAGGGGTGCCTGCTTCCACCACTTTTAAGGTCTGGCACTTTTAAGGTGTTCATTGACCTGCTTAAAGTGGGTGTCCTGAGTGAGCACGTGTTCTGGGGGAAGGTGCTTGTGCCTCGTGTATCTGCAAACACCCTGGGGCGCTCTGCAACTGTGGGTGCCCCCCCCCCCCCCGAGCTGAGGTGTAACCCTCAGCCCGATGTGCTGCACTCCGGGTTTATATATCTCAACTCAGGGTCATTTAGGGACTGTTGAGTGGCACCTAGTGACGTTGGCAGCCCTCAGGGTGCCCCCACTTTTAAGGGCTGGTACTTTTAAGGTGTGCACAGCTGTGGTTAAAGTGGGTGCCCCGGGCGTATGTGTGTCCTGCGGGAAGGCGCTTGTGCCCTACACGTGGTTACAAGCCCCACGGGGCACTCTGGCACCGCGGGTGTCCCCCCACCCCCCGGCCCTGCTCCCTCCCACCCCCTCTGGCTCCCGCAGCCGGCGGGCGGGGGTTGCGGGCGGCTCCGCCCCGCCGACCGCCCGGCTCCCCGCCGCCGCCGCGCCTGCTGCATGCTCGGTGCCGCCTCAGCCCCAGCCGGAGGTGGAAGATGGCGGAGCCGGGGCCGGATTGCAGCTCTTTGCTCGACGAGGATCTTTCCTCCTTCGTCTTCAGTTACCTCGCTGACAGCCAGGTAGGGAGGGAGGGCGATGGAGGGGCTCTGCTGTCCGGTTCTGCAGCGCGGTGCAACTGCAGGGAGGGGAGGAAACCGGCAGACCCCCTCCTTCCCGGGGCACCTGGGGGAAGAGCCGGTCCCCGCAAACCCCGCTGCGGGGTGGTGCGACACCGGCTCTTCCCCCGGGTGCCCGGAGGATCTGCGGGGCTCCGTTTTGCCCCATGAGTGTACAAAGGGGGAAATACGGGGAGTGGGGACGCGCGGAACCTTGCCGCCCCCCGCAGCTCTTTCCGCACCCTTCCCCGTGGTTTCGGGGCGGCCCCGGAGCGGCAACAACCCCGCAGCCCTGCCGGCGCTTTCAGCACCACTCGCACGTGGACGCCCGCGCCCCCCCCCCCACCCCCCTTTCCTCCCGCTCCTTCTGCAGGGAATTGGGGGGGTGGTGGGTGGGAGAAGTTGATGGGTTGCTCGGTTTTGGCACAGCCTCCGTTTTGCAACAGCCTCCCCCGCTGCAAAGGAGGGGAGGGGGACGCCGCGGTGCAGGGCGGCGGGGGGGGCTCCGCAGGGGGCTGCGCGGTGGGGGCTGATAAGAGCCGGGCTGTGGGATGAGTCATGCCGAGCGTCAGTTACACGCATACGGGCTGGGATCTTGGGGGATGGAGGTTTGGGGAGGGGGGAGTTAGGAGAGGGGTCTCGGTGCTGCGAGTCAGAGGCTCCAAAATCTGGATGGGCTCCTTTTTGGACAGAGCTGGGTATTAAAATCAGATTAAGGCTCCTTGGCAGCTCCCGCAGGATCACGAGAGCGAGCCGCGCTGGCTATAGGGCTTGCATGCTTTTCCATTTTGGGGGGTGGAAGAGAGCGCTATACAATAAGCCGGGCAGTAGCGGGAGCCGTGACTGATCTGGAGCACAACCGCGTATTTCGCAGTCGGATTGATGAGACTGGTGCAAGTGGGAAGACTTTTCTGTAGTTATACATCATCCCTCCAGCCCTTCACTTTCATAACCACAGATTACAAAATAGCTTCGATTGTGAAGCTAGCACATTCATCCCAACCCTTGCTCTCTCACCAGTTTACCTCTGGGATTGCAAACAGCAGGAGCATGTGTGTGGGGAACGGGATGGGGACTAAGCCTGCTGTTTGGGTTCAAAACAAATAAGGTCTCAGGACTTGGTAAATCAGATTTGCCCCTAGTGCATGTGCCAGACAGAACCAGGCAGGTCTTGCCACCAGCTAGATTGATGTAGTCCCGGCGCCTCTCCTCTCATGCACCAGCTCCGGAGTGCTCCAGCTTGGCATGGGACCCGGGCAGCTTGCTGGGGGCAGAGCAGGGGGGAGGCTGCAGCTTCAGTTGTTAACGAAGAGCTGCTGACAGGTTGATTACTGCAGAAGGGTCGGGAAGGATGAGAAGCGGGCTGAGAAGATTTTGTAAGCAGTTTGCGTTTTCTGATTTGGACGGATTTATTATTGCTGAGGGAACCGTCAACTGGAGAATAGGAGGCTGGCTGTGTGGGCTGCCATCCCCAGGAAGTATGGCAGGAAGGCTGCAGCTCCCACCAGCCCCATTGCTCCCTGGGCAGGTGAAAGTTCCTGGCTCCGCTTCCCTGTGATAACCTGACTGCTCTCCACGCGCTTAAAATGAAATGAAAAGCTTGTGTGATTTTGGCAGGCATCTGAAGGCTTGTTTCTTTTTTTTGCTTTTTGGTCAGCATTTGGTTTGCCAATTTGGGAATCTTATTCCCAAAAGGGACTGATAAGGGGGAAAAAAAGAATCCTGCAAATTAACATCCTTCTTTGGTGCAAAACCACCATGTTGTGAACATCACCTGCAAAATTTGGGGCTATGAAATGGCCTGTCATGAAATAAGGCCATTTTAATGGTATCCCCTAAAATATGGTTTGCTGTGCCTGTCGCTCTTTTTCCCTCCCCCTCCCATACCTGCACTATCCTAGAGGGAGCCGTGCCGGTACACAGGCAGAGTTAGTCTGGTCTGATGTCTGCGGGGTGTATAAGGTGAAGACCAGCAAAGTGATCCTGGCAGCCCACTGCAGGTTCCTTCAGCAGCACTGGGCATCCCGTGTTTGCTCTCCCATCTGGTGCCTGCTTTTGATAATTGCATTTCCTCTCTTGTCCCCATGTGTAGAGATGAGTTAAAGGCTGAGGTAAAAAAAAAAAAAGGGAGGAAAAAAAAAGCACACTCCCCCCAGCTATGATTTGCATGCATTTGTTTAAGAAGTGCCTGAAGTTGTAAGCCTGTGTTGTGCATGTACCTTAACCTCTGATGAAACTGCAGGGAAGGCTCCAGCCTTGGCTGCTGTCACATGCCTGCTTTATAACTCGGAGCGGGAGGCGGTCCCGGGCTGGCTGCTGACGTCTCTCCCCATTACTACTGTACGAGCCTCTGCTTACAACTGGGTTACTGACTTCTCAATGAAGCCCAAAAGCTGCTTCTGCAAAGTCCCCAGTGCTCCAGCACAAGATCAGATTATCCTGAGAGACTGCAATGTCAGGAGGCCATGAGATCACGAATATTAGCTGTTTCCTTCGTGGAAATCTTGAGGAACTTGGACTCTTCTCCTCTCTACCCCATGCTCCTCCTCAGTCCTTGCTTTCTCAGTAGGTCTTGAGAAAGGCGGAGTTGGGTGCTTGCAGATGCCAATGATCCATTCCCCTCCAGGGGAGGAATCCTCAGGAGGTCTCTCCGGGAGATGCACAGTGAAGGTTTGACATGGATATTTGCATCAGTCCCTTAATTACATGGGCTTGTGCTGAGGATGCCTGGTAACCTCTATTTGCATATTGAGGACAGTGATGATTCACGTGGTACCTGCATTGCTACAGAAAGAAAATCAGGGTTTTTCACTTGATATGTGTCTTTCTCCTGCCAACTCCTTTTCCCTTTTTAACAACAAAAAAAAGTGGGTTTGCTTTGCTGTGACTCAAAACGTGTAATTTCTGGGCCTGCTTAATCCATTTTGTGCAACTCTTTGCAGCTCAGAGGTACGAAGCTGGTTGTAGCTGGTTTGTCTACTGGCACCAGGCACTGGAAAGTGCCAACCAGGCAGCTCTGCCGAGAGCACCGCGGAGTGGCTGGCAACTCTCAGCGTCCCCGCAAGAGGCAGGAGCGGTTTGACTCTTACGGCTTTGATTTGTTTAAAAACCCCAAACAAAGTGCAGCAAGGGAAAAAAAAAAAACAACAAAAAGCCAGGCTGCTTCTCAGAGAGATGCTTAAAGATCACATGAACTGAAATACAATATTTCCTCTCTAACTTCTCAGCCTCCTGCTAACAGCTTAATCCATTGGTGAGTTCAGGAGGCACAGTGAAGCCCTCAGTGGAAAGTGGTCCGTTGGCTGGATTGTTACTGCTAGTAATGAAGTGAGGATGGATCCCTCATTTCTGATAGTCCTCACACTGACATTCTGCTTTTTCTGTGGCTTTTCACTTGGAGATCTGGGGAGGGGAGGTCGGTCCTGGATGACTGAGACAGCCCAAGGGCCTGTGCAGAGCGTATCTCCAGCCTGGCTGCACTGCTGCAGCTTGTGTCAAAGGGCTGCTGCATTGCTGGGGCTGGAGACCCCCCTCGCTCTCCCGGGAAGGCGCAGTGAGGTGGCTGTGGTGCGGTGGCTGTTACCGACAGTGGCAGTGAGAAGAGGCCATGCTGGTAGGTTTGCAAAGCAGGAGGAGGCGGTTGCTGGGGATGCCGGCAGCTGCCTGCGCTGCAGCGCTGGCTGCGGGAGGTGGTGAGCGTGGTGTGCTGCTGAGCCTGCCACTCCATGCCGGGAGAGCAGCCACAGGGGAAAGGAGGGCTGGCCTGAAATCTATCCCCTCGGAGAGCCTACTCACACATGCACCCACTTTAAGGCCCTGCTTTGGACCAGATCTCCTGGTGCTTTCCACCCTGGTAAGGCCCCAGGGCTGCCCTGTGCTGTGGGCTTTCCTCCCTCCTGCCTGCACATCCTTGGCCAGTCTCATGCCGTAATGGAAAGGCACCTCTCCAACAGGTGAATAATTAAGGTCTCAACCTACTGCTGCCAGCAAAGGGAGCTTTGTGAGCTAGGTGGATCTCTATCTCTCATTAACCTTTCCAATGTCAGAAGCCTCTTTATAGTTAGAAACTCCACTTGCTCTGGAACTACAGCACTGTCCAATGCAAAATGCCTGGGGGGTGCCCTTCCTGCCCCAAACTTCTTCCTAGCTTTGAGGAATGGGTCTCATGGTCCCTGGCATGGGGCTGGGGACAGGGATGCCATGGGTTGGCTCTTGGTTTGCTGTGCTGCTGACAGGAGCCCACCAGGCTCTGAAATCCCTTTGGCAGGTCTGGGGGCTGGCCTGAGGCAGAGTGTGGGAGCCCTGTGTCTGCATTGCCAGTGGGCACAGTACTGGCAAGGGCATGCTTTCCCTGGCCAGCATGTGCCAGAACCCACAGGAGCTTGAGGACATCACCCATTTGGCTGGGGCAGAGGCATTGTGCAGGAACAGTCTATGCCTTTACTTGACTGGTGCCGGTGGGGCAAATGCCACCAAAGCCCGTGCTTCTTCTGCTTGCTCATGGCCTTGGGGAGCTGGTGCCATTGGAGTGAGGGCCACGGTCCCTGCAGGGCTCTCTGAGCTTGAGCACCCCTTGGGGTTCCAGCATGGAGGGGTCCTTGACTCTGCCAGGGAAGGGAAGGGCTGCCCCAGGGATAAGGGCTTCGCTGGGACCACGCATGTTGTGCTCACTTGCCGCCACTGAGGAGCTGGGGCAAGAGGAGTTGGGGACATGAGGTGCTGGCAGGGCCTCAGTCGGCAAATGTGTTTGCTGGAGGAATCGGCTTTGGGCTCCTGTGGCCGAGCCCTGCTCCATGGCAACCCCATGTGGGCTTATATTTCTCGTGACTGCTTGGCAGCCTGAAGTGATTTAGTGGAGGGGGAACTTTGTACACGCTGGAGCTGCCGCTGCCAGTGCAGCCAAGCTGGGCTGACCACTGCGGTCCCAGACACATGACACTCCTCCTCCCTGGGGGGAAAGGGCTGAGGCAGCCCCTTGCCTGCACCCCAAGAGTGGACATCCAGCTCCCCTGCCTGCATGCCATGCTGGGAAGGGCAGGCTCCCACCACCTGCGTGGTGAAGTAACCTCTTGAGAGCACCTCAAAGAGGCTGTTTTAAGTTGCCTCTGCTTGTAGTAATGAGCCAGAGACTAAAGGTTGAAGTTAATGGGGCAGATGGTCAGGTGAGGTAGTGACCTACTTCCAGGGACACCCAAGCCATAGGCACTGTGTGATGGTCCAGCCAATGTGTTTCCCTTCCCTTATCACTTGTCTGTTCTGCTTTTCAGCACTTTTCCTGAGCTCTGGCTCGCAAATTATTATTATTTATTTAGTTCTTGTTTTCTATAATGAAAGCTTCCAAGAAATGCTGAAGGACTTCACACAGATCTGGCTGTGCTTAGGGTCTCATTAGCCTCGTCCTTACCATGCTCTCTCTTGCTGCACCTCCCCAGGCAGATGCAACAGCCAGGCTTGAGCTGCTGCACATTGGTGCGTTAAACCGGTTCACTTCAAAATAAAGTCAAAGAAAAATAAAAGCTAGAAATCTCATTTGTCCCAGTAAAAGCTGGAAACCCCCAGGGAGGGCTTCCCCATGCGGCAAGTCTGGTATCTGATGGTGGGGGGTGTGGAGGCTGTGGCAGCCCTGGGGGCTCTTCAGGATGGCCCCATCCAGTAGCCAGACTAACCTTTGATCACTGTTGGCTCCTGGGCAGCAGTGTGGGGCTTAGGGAAAATACTTGGCTTATCTGGTATCCCTGCTGTCTCTGGGCGCTGGATGCCTCCCCAGGATGGGGAGCTTTGTCAGAGGAGCGTGATGAGGGTACTGCTGAAGTATCACAGGAGTTTTTTGTCTCTGCCTGCGCATACCTACCCTTCCCGCAGCACCCTGACCCCCCCGGTAGCAAACGGACAGGCATTTTCCCTGGCAGCTGGGGGAGCGGGAGGCCTCTGCCCTTGGTGATGTGATGGGGGCAGAAGTGGGAGAGACCCCGGTGCACTGGGAGAGCTGATGTGACACTTCTCCCCTCCCCTGGGACACAGCGGTACATGCTTTATATGGATGTTTTTGTGCTGAGGTGGCGGAGGATAAAACGAGTGCCTCCAGCTCTTCCAGCGAGTACAGTTGCAGGGCAGCGTATCTTTACTGAGATGCATTTTCTGAATTCTTCCTGTGCGCCCCGCGGTCGCTGCCCGCAGCGGCAGGGAGCACGCTGCCCGAAACAGCCCCTTCTGCTGAGCCAGCGCCGCTGGTCAGGCTCCTCGGTTCCTGTTTCAGTTTGCAGCAAGTTCATCGCTGCTGTCGCTTCTGCTTCCCTGGCCTTTGTTTGGGGACGCTGCAGGACCCAGTTCGACCCCAGCATATGGGACGGCGGGTGAGGGGTGTGGGAGGTGTCATCCTTTTCCCCCGGCCAAAAGTTCCCTTCCCCACCTAGTCCCCGAGGAACCCTCATTTCCTAATTTTCGTACACATCAAGAGCAAGGAAATCCTGTGACGGGGGGAGATGGAGGAGAGGGCAGCGCATCCCAGCATAGGCAGGGGGCTGAGCTGGGGCAGTGTGCTGGGGCAACGTGTGCCTTGCAAACGGAAGGAAGTCCAGCTGCCTCTAGTTGTGTTTCTTTTCCTCCCTTCTCTCCGGATGAGGGGGATATGCAGGTTTCACTGTCTGGAAGTGACAGCTGGGGACATGGTTGTCCTGCCATGAGGCGACTCATGTCCAGCAGCTTCAGCTGTCCCTTGGCACACAGCTGGGGTGCAGGGGAGCTGCTGCCTGGGGCAGGCATTGTGGTCCCTGTCCCCCAGCCTCAGCAGTCTTCTTGCTGAGCCCTTTCTTGCTTCATTTTTAGCTAAAGTGCCTAGGTAGGAGCAAGTTACGTTTGGTTTTTTTTTTTTCTTTTTTCTTTTTTTAATGAAGAAAGTGCAGATATAGCCATGGGGTGTTTCAGGAAACATCCCAGTGGGCCACTGCTGTGAACCTTTGCACACACACGAGCCTGACGGGGCTGAGCTCCAACCAGCCCTGCAGCAGCTGGGCTGGGTTAGAGCAAAGAGCAGCACTGATTGCAGCCAGGGTGATGATTGTACATGTGCCTGGGTAACAGCAAGGAGCTGGAGCTGTAGGACATTGCACTCCTGCAGCTCTCCTTGAAGACCAAAGCAGGGGCAGGCTCTGGCTTCTCTGTGCCCCACAGAGGCCAGCCCCTCTGTGAGCATCCCATGCCGGCGGGCACAGGGCTGCTGTGGCCGTCGTTCTTTGGCTCCTCGCATGTTGCCCAGGCAGGGCATGTGCTCCCTGAGCTTGGAGAGGGGGGAGAGCTGCTGCCTGTTTGCCGGGAGGATCGAGGCTCTGCGTGCTCACAGGCAGCCCTGGTGAAGGGCAGGGCAGGACACGGGACTGCGTGGTGGTTTGTGCTGGGTGAGCTGACGGTGCCCTTTCCTGACACACAGAGATTGCTCCCCTGGCACCCAGCATGGTGGGGCTGAACTTTGTTCCAGCTCAGGTCTCTCTGTTCTGATTTCCTGGGACTCGTACAGCCTCGGTGCAAATGTTTGCAACTTCCATGGCCCTTGGCTTCAAGCTAATTAAACTCTGCATTCCTGTCAGCTCCCTTTAAACCATGGCTGCTTAGCTGCTTTCCTTTCCCCATCTGCTGTGGGGCCTGCAGCCCTGCCTGCGTGAGGTGTGTGTGGCTCAGAGCCACCTTCCAGCATCTTAATGATGGGAGGATTTTTTAAACCTTCCCTTGAACAGCATAAACCCCAGAGCTGTGCATAGTTGGAGATTTAAACCAACCAGCATCGCTTCTCTTAGCGAGCAAGCTTGCACATAGATAGTCATGACCTAACCCTGCTAATAATGAAAAGAAAAAATTGCAAATGCTTTTCTTAAAAAGGAAGTTTCTGTCTCTGTGTGGGCCCCACCAGGAGACTGGAGCATATGAGTTTTGTGTGGTAAAACCCATTTCCCAGGTAACAGAACTCAAGCCTATGAGAACTGTGTGGTTTTCTCAGGCTGAAGGGTTGGATGGTATTTGAGATGTTTTTTTTTTTTTTTCTTGTGACCATGTCCTTTTAGGAGGGAGTAAGTGTCTATTTATATATATTTTGAAAATGAAAGCACGTGGTATGTGTCCCCAGAAACTCCCATGGCGCATGTGGCCACCCAGCTCTGGTGGCAACACTGCTTTGCTGATAATAAACAACGAATACTCTCCAGCAGCTTGTGCTGGCAGCTGAGGTGGGGGGTCAGCAGCACTAGGTGTGCTGGACACGCTTCCGCACATGCACCTCCTCTCCTTGTGGGACCAGAGGCTTCGTGTGGCATGTGGAAGTAGATGCAGGAGGAAGGAAGTTGGCAGCTGAGCAGGGAGGGATGTCGCAGGCTGCTCCATTTATTTACTTCTGTTGACTCCTGCCTCTGCTTTCAGTTGTGCTGCCTGGCCTGCCTGCGGTGATGGCTTCTCCATTTCTCTGTTAGCTCATCCAGGATGTGGTGTGTCAGCCCCCGGGCCCCTCCCTCACTATGGTCACCGGGGGCTGCCCACAAGGGTCTGCTTGCTCAGGCTCCCTTGTCTCAGCTTGCACCGCTCACCTGCTGCCTGTCTGCCCAGAGGAGCTGGAAACCCATCTGCACAACCAGCTGAGTCGAAAGTAAATGAAAGGCAGATTATTGGGGGGAGACTGGCCCTGTCTTTGCTACTCGGTCATGGCAGTGTGAGGACCTGGAAGCACAGCTTTCGAGTTTCTCTCTGTATTTATGTAACCCAAACTAACTCTTTTTTGGAAAGAGCCACTCTGTCTCATTTAGATACCTAAATATAGCAGCCGCTCTGGAGGGAAGATTAGCCTGTGAGTGCCCTGATGGGTATGGGACCTTTGTGGACATTCGTAAGGGGGAGTTTAAACCTTGATCAGTCATGCCCGGTGGGGTTATTCCCCTGCCATTAGTGGGGTGGGCTTGCAGCATCCTGGAGCAGCAGGGAGCTTGCGGCAGTGATCGGGGCTGCACAGGCTGATAGAGAAGCAGGAAACTGCAGAGATGTGAACTGCAGGGGTTTTTTTCTAAATGTCTTGATGCCTTTTGAGGCTGGGGCTCATCTATGCCCAAACATGCTATTTGCTAATGTGCCATCATCTCCCCTTGGAGAAAGGAATTGTGCTCCAAAGCGCAGAAGCAGAGCTATGCTACAGGGCGTAAGCTCTGCATCTTGCCCCGACAAAGGTCCCTGTGGGGCTGTGGCACCTCAGGGTGATAATTCAGGGCCGCTGGAGCAGAGCTGCTGCTGCAGCATGGGTTTGGGCGGGAAGGTAAAGGGCAAAGGTCCTTCTGTCCTTCAGTGTATAGGGCACCACAGGCATCAAAGTCCTTTGAGCTCCTTTAGTGAAAGATGCAGGACTGACCCTTTGGACTGCTGAGCTGAGGGACGCCCTGCAGGTGCCATTTCCTCTTGCCAGGGACATGTGCTCCCTACCCACGTGGGCACCAGGGCCTGTACACTTGGCCAAGACACAGGTGGCAGCAGGATCTGGGCACTGTGCACATCCCGTGGACCTGTTTCTGCTTCTTCATACACAAGACCCCGCGTTGTCTTCAGAGTGAGCACAAGAGATGGGTTTGCCTGAGTGGTTTGACCACCTCACTAGCTTCCCGCATGGTGGGGTTCTCCTGTACCACCTGGGATCAGCAACGCTTGCTTGTTGCACCAAGTATTGATGGCGACGGAGTCTCTGGGAGGTGCACAAGGTGGCCTTTGTATTTTTCTCTTGACCTCTCTTGACTGCTCTGCAATGAAAGTGCCATGGGTCCCTTCCAAGGAAGTGGGAAGCAGCCATTTGTGTCCATGCGTGCTGGTGTCCCAGGGACGTGGGGCATGGGACACATGATGCTTGAGTCTCTGAAGATGGCTATTTAAAAGCACCTCTTTGTGTCCCCTCTGCTCCTCCCTGCTTTGCAGTGCTGACAGTGAGAGCTCGGCTCCTTGGCCCAGCTCTGCTGCAGGGGCTCCCTGATCTGTCTTGCTCTTTGGGCCCTGATGGAGATGCGCAGGAGCTGCCTTATGTTTTCTGCAGGAAAGCAGAGGGTGCCTCAGCTATTTCAACCTTCTTCTCTGCTTTTCTTGTTGATTCTTCTGCACACAGAGGCTCTGTCTCCCTGTGCACTTCCACATCTCCCTGCTGCCCATCCCTGCCCCTCACTGTGCCCTTTGCCCAGCTCAGAGCTGTGCAGCCTCGTGCCAGCACTCACCCCAGTGTACAGGATCCTCTGCCACCCTGACATCACACTGGGGCAGAAGCCACATTTGGGACTGCTGGGGAGGTGTCAGTGAATATGTGCGTGATAGCTTTTGACACTGCCCTCATCCAACCTTGCAAACCCGGTGTGATGCCCCTTCAGCTTCCATTGCATGGGCAGGGGCCAGGCAGGTCTGTGGCAGCCCTGCTGGGCACAGGTGCCTGGGTCCAAAGGAAGGACCCTGCTGCTTTGGTGATGCCCTCCTCAAGTCTGTGTTATTTGGCCCTACCAAGGTGGAGGTGAAATAGAGAAGGTAAAGGCTGTGCATGCAAATGGGAGGAGGCAGCATGGTGGAGATGTGGCCAAAGGGCTCGCAGTGTGCCCAGGCTCCCTGAGCCACTCCAGCAGATGGCTGCAGCTCTCCTGCCCTGCGCTAAGGAATACAAATGTGCAGTGGATACAGTTACCCAGCCCCGAGAGCGGTGTTAGCTTTCATCTAGATCGATACCCCTGCTTGCCTGTGTCTGAGGGAGCACTCAGCCGGCAACTTGAGCCTGGCCAGGAGGAGCCACCCACCAAGGCTCTGCTGCCCGCTCCAGACCCTGCCTATCCATCTGTCTGTCTGCCTTGGTGTGGAGGCAGAGCCGGTGCTGACCGCAGCGCCGTTGCCGTGCTGTCGGACTCCGTCATGCGTAAAATGTAATAAATAGGGCCATAAGCCTTTTACGAAAGTCTATTTCCACTCTTGGATCCGGGATTTAATGCATGGCTGCTTAGAGAGGCTGAGGATTTCAGGGGTCAGCAAGGCTAATTGCACTGCTGGAATAAAAGGGCGCACGGCAGGATCCTGCGAGCGAGCGGGAGGGGGTGCCGGGGGTCCCGGCTGCCTGCCATGCTGCCTTGGCCCTGTGTGCTCCCCACCAGCAGCATGGGAAAGTAGCGGCCACACGTGGTGGCTTGGCAACAGACATGGTCCCCAGGGAGTGCTCCCGGGTTGGGCGCTGGTGGCTTTGGGGTAGGGGGACTGTGCCAGCTGTGAGTCATATGCTGCAGGTGTTTGGTTCCCCACTTGTGGTGTCCCTGAGCATCTGCCTGAGCATGTCTGGCTGAAGCACTTGATCTTAGATTACCTGGAAGCCAGGGAAAGCCTCCATTGGAGCCAAGGGCCAGTGAGGATTAGGGCTGTCCCGGAGCAGGCAGGTACTGCTAGGCAGGTACCACTGGACCCCATGCCATCTTGGTCCCAGCCTGCAGCATCTTCTTGAGTTGCAGATGGGAGCTGGATACCACTCAGGCTTCCCACTGGGCTGTCTGGCCCCAACACCACAAACTGGAGTGTGAAGGGATGTGTGTGCTCAGAGGTGGTGCTCCTGGGGAGACAGCCCCACCAGGAGTGGAAATGCAGTGCCAGGGCAAGAGCCAGGGGCACAAACCTGTCCAAGTGCTGCAGTGCTGGATGTGCACCCAGCCAGCATGGGGCAGGGGGTCAGGACCTGGACTGCCCTTTGATGGAGGTGTCAGGGGTGACCGATGGGATAGGCAGGCTCCACGAGGACAACTGACAGCTAGCGCACACTCTGTAAGGTGAGGGGGACCCAGATGCCCGCAAGCTCCAAGGGCTTCTCCCTGTGCCAGCCGGCTGCGCAGGGCTGGCAGGGCTGTGCCGCCGGCCGTGGCAGACGGAGGACGCCAGCTCCGCTCAGTTACTTTCCTGGCTGATCCCGTCATCTCCATCTCACGCCAAGTGCTGAAGTCGTCATGGAAACCGGCATGGCGGCAGCCTCGCCAGCAGCTCCCGTGCGGGATCCTCGGTCTGAATGCCTGGCCAGCACTGGTCTGCTGCGGCAGTGATGGGTGGCCGGCTCTGTCAGCCACTCGCTGCTGGTCCTTATTCCTCAAGGGCATCCGTTTGCTGCTGGGCACCTGTGATGCCCCTGCATGGTCTCTTCCCTGATATTGTAGCAGAGCTCAGTCCATTAGTGCTCACCAATCCCAGAGAGAGTTGCAGAAAGCACAAAAAATGCACCCTATAGTATTGCTATTGATGCTACTTGTTCACAAAGTTATCTTTAGCAGCGCTGTTCCCACCTTCTTTCATAACAGCCATTGCATGGGCTTGATTCTTCTCCCTGCTGCCCAAATGGCTTTGAGGTAACCCTGGCCTCCCAAAGTGTCCCGCTCACCCAGCACTTCTACTGCTCACCAGCATTTCAGTTGGCTGTGGAAAGAGATCATCTGCAAACCTTTCCCTGTACTGGGAAATGGAAAAGGAGGGTTTTTTTTCCAGGGTTAATTTTTCTCTGGTGACTATAACTCTGAACTCTGCTTGCCTTTTCCTCTCCTCCCACGTTGCTCCTGTCTATCAGGGCTGTTTCGTGCCAAAGGCTTTCTCCCTGGAGCATCCCTGCTGGAAGTTCATGCTGGTGCTGGGACTTTGCTTGATCAGTGGAGGAGGCAGTGCCTGAACTTGACTATTGGGGATGGAGTATTTTCTACTTGTATTTCAGGGGATGTTTTCTTAAGTTTCAAGCTATGGTCCTCCCTTCCCAGCATCTTCCATCTTCAGAGCTCATGCAGACTCCTGGGAGGGTGCAGAGCTTTGAAAGGGCTTTGAGGATTCATGGGTTCAGCCCACTGCTTTGAGGCAGCATCTCCTACCACTTACAGGGAAAGGCCAATTTCTCCTATTCTTGAACTCGGCAGTCACAGGGTTCCTCAGGTTCCTGGGTAATCTGTTCCTGCCTTTAACAAGCTGCCTCATTAAAGTGTTTTTCCCTAATAACCAACCCTCCAGGCTGGGTGAGAGGCTGTTGATGTACAACTGCAGTAGACAACTATAGACCTGCAGGCTGCAAGGGGCTTTTCAGCTTCTTGCGCGGCTGCAGGATGAACACCAGCCCTCTCCTCCTGTGTGCTGCTGACTGGGCTGTGAAGGGGGCAGCAACCCAAAGCACCCCAAACCATGTCTCTCCTGGGCTCCAGATTTACTGCACCCACAAACCACAACTGTGCCAATGAGGGGGGCAGGTTGCAGTGGGGAAGGCATCTGCCCTTGGGGTGCAGCAAATGGGGGATACTCGGACTAAACTGCCCTGCTGAACAGTCTTCCTGCACAACATCCTTACACAGCGATGTGCTGCACTGGAGCTGCTCGGTGTCACCCTGTGCGGCAAAGCTGTGTGTGCAGGCTGAGCAGCAGGTGTGCCTGGGTGCCTCGTGCCAGGAGGTGTCTGCCCAGCCTTAATGAGGGGTTTTGAGCTTGTTGCCTTGGTGTTTGGGAGCTGGATGCCTGGTTTGGATAAAGGGAAGTATAAATCTCCCTCCTGAGGGCTTGCTCTATGTGGAGGAGGATGCACACAGCCTGTGGCTGTGGCCTCCTGGGAGCATTTGTCCCACAGATTTCAGTCTGCAGTGGCTGCCCTGGCTGAGCAGGGTGCAGGGCTGGGAGCCCTTGGGGTGATGACTGCGAAGAACCCTATTCAGCAGCACCTCTGGCAGCATGGCAGCATTTCATGGCTGCCACAGCTTGGGCTGAGCCAGCCCCCATCTCCAGGCCATGGTTTTTAGGGTGGCAATGATGTAAGGCAGGGAGGTGCCTGGTACCAGCACTGCTGGGGCGGTTCTGTTTATATATAGCTGACCCAGTTGCAGAGCGGGGGCTGTAGTGCTGCACGTGGGGTGTGTGTGCATTGGGGCTGCACCAGCATTGGCCTGGGAGCACAGGGCTGAGGATGCCTGGGCAGCAGCTGCCTGCATCTTGCTCTGTGGATGGGCTGCAGGATCTCTACGCTCGCAGGCTGCCTGCTGCCGAGGGCACGTGGGCAGCAGTTGCCCGCCTGCTTCCTCAGCACACCTCACAGCCTACCCACCCACTGGCACCCCAGCTCTCCCAGGGAAGGAATAGCTGACAGTGCCCCAGCAGAGATGGGAGTGGGCAGGAATTGCTACTGGAGCGACCAGCCCGAGGCTTGCCTGGCTGTGCCTGGGCTGAGGCAAGATCCCAGCTCAGGGAGCACTCAAGCCCCCATCCCTTGAAGCAGCCCTGTGTCCTGTTGGGTCAGCCTGCCTCCTGGCCATCCCCTTCCCTCCAGCCAGGCCAGAGTGTTGGATGCTTAGTGGTGCTGGAGCAGCCGTGTTGCTGCTGGCCGCAGGTTGGTGTGAGCAGGTGTGCACAGGCTGTGGGTGTGCGTGCACCAGTGAGGCAGGAGCTGCAGCACACCATGCCCTGAGCCAGTGCTGCGATGTGTGCTATGACCTGCTGCCCATCCTGCCCTGCCTGCCCCAGCGTGGCAGCTCTCAGTTGGCAGACAGGAGTGCGGGGGTGGCTGGGACAGGGTGGCAGAGATGCAGGTACATTGTCCCTGTGCCTTGGTCACTGGGGAGTTATGTGGCTCCCCAGGGCTCTTGTCATCTCAAAGGTACAGCCTGGTGCAGTGTGGTGGCCTCCCAGGCTTGAGTTCCCACAGGGGACAGAGTGCAAGGATGAGGCTGTACAAGGTGAGGGTGCAGCCCTGCTATGGGTTCACATTCCCTTGGACCAGAGGACACAGGAAATAAGGGAGCAGTAAGCCACCGAAACTCCACTGCTTCAAGCACAATTCTTGCATCCCGGCTCTGGTTTGGTACTGGTGTAACTGTCCTAATCTCTAGGCACCTCCAGCCCTGGCTCACCCCTCCAGCTGCCTGCTGCTGCTTGCAGTGGGTGCTGCTGGTGTACAAGGGACTTGGGGGTACTCTTGGAAAGCACTGGGCTGCCAAAGCAGTGCCTCTCAATGCCAAACACCTGGGAGCCAGACACTGCCCCAGGATGGTAAGGAAAGAAAATCTCTTTTGAAGTTGCTGGTGGGACACCCCGCCACGTGGTAGCTATGGCAGACAGCTCACCTGGGGGAGGAAAGGAGGCATCACGGGTGCTCTGGAATCTGCACCTAGGTGGGCCTCAGATGATTTCTCAGGGAGGAGATGGCCTTCTGGGAGGGCTTGTACTGCTGCCCCATGGAAGTGGGGCCAGCCAAGTGGACTGTGGTTTGGTAGGAGAGGAGCTGGAGCCCCCAGAGGCAGCAGTTGTCCGAGCTGCCCCAGGTGGCTGCACAGAGACATCTCCTGTGCTGCCCCATCAGTTTTCTGCCCACCCCAAGCCCATCTTTTTGGGCAGAGCGCCATGGGGGTGCCGGCAAGTGTAGGGACAGGGTCTGGTGCCGAATTGCCCACCATGCTAGGCTGCAGATGACAGTGTGCCTGAGCCCTTGTCCACAGCGAGCTGCTCTGTGGCAGGGTGCCGGTGCTGGCACAGAGAGGTGCGTGCCGTAAGAGCCAGGGACACCGCAGTAGGTGGCATGGAAACATGGCAGAGTGACCCTGAAGAGACCACGGGACTTGACCCCATTAATCCTGCACCTTCTTCCCTGGGATCAGGGCGTCTGGCCAGGATGCTTTCCCAAAAAGAGTTGCTATCCGTGCGTAGCTGCCTCAGACAGGCTAGAGGGGACATGGTGTTCCCATCCAACAGCCTCTTGAGGTCCCTTTGGCTGGGTGTTTCCAGAGCTGTTGTGGTTGGCACACCTGGAGAAAGGCAAGTCCCCAAGGCAGGTCAAAGCAAAATGCTTGCTGCGGAAAGGGAAATTAATTATAGGTGCTTTGCTGCACTCCAAGCGACTGCAAAGGCTGATGTTTCTCCTGTTGGCCGATAAACTAATTGTAATGACGAAACCTCAACAAAAGCAACGCTCTTAAATGCTTTCTTAATTAATAATTCTCAATAATTACTTGACGTCAATGACCAATAAACATTTCAGAGAAGGGAAGTTGCTGTTAAGCGCCTGATACCTTTGCTCCTCCAGTCGCTGCGCCTGGGTTCCTGCAGCTCTGATGAATCCCACAGAAGAACGCGGGGAAGGCCAAGACTGATGTTTTTAAAGGAAAACATTAAGTAGGAAAAAAGTGATTATTCACGTGCATGTCCACAGGGACAAGAGGAGGGAAGCTGAGCAACAACTCAGCCCTGCTGTTCTCCACTGAGCTGCCAGCAAGGGATGGCAATGCAATGGGCATGTGCCCAGAGGGGTGGCACCCAGGGGTGCCAGTTCCTTGCCCCTCCTGTGCTGCTGAGCCCCTGGTGAGGCTCTTTCCTGGGGGCAGTGTGAGGGAGAGGGCACCTTCCTGGGGAGTGCAAGTTCAAGGGGTCTTGGAGACCCTGCCTGAGTGTCTTACACCCTGGGAGGATCACTTCCCTCCCACAGGCATCTGCTGTGTGCCTCTTCCTCCTCCTCCTTCCCACGGCCTGTCTGAGGGCAGCAGCTCCTGACTCGGTGCTGCCAGGCCTGAAAGCATCAGCAGCTGCATTTTGTCAGGTGGGAGTCGGGGGGAACCTGATCTGTTGTGAAGTGGAGCCTTGGGAAACCTGCCATTTGTCCTCACTGTGGTGCTCCTGGCTGTAGTGCAATACTGGGAGGGTTAATGTCCTCCTCCTCCTCCTCTCGGCTTCACAGCCATCTTAAAACTGCTGGAGCCAGAGCTGTGCAGTCCCTGTTCCCACTCCTTTTACAGTATGGGCTGGCTGGCCAGCCAGGGAGCCCAGCCGGCTCCTTCATCCATCTGACTCCTTCCTTTCCTTCTTTGGATGTCCCTTGTGCTCGCTACCCAGGCACTGTTGCCCTCCTGTGGGACTTGTGCCCCTTCAGAGGGGTGATGGCTCGAGCAAGGGGCTGCCCAGGGCTGGGGTGTGCCAGGCACAAGGTGTGATTTTTGCAGAGGTTTCTCCAGGACAGTGCTGGGTGTCTGCCAGGATGGATGCCAGCCGGCCCCCGGGCACGGTTAGCACTTAGTGAGCCCTTTATATCTGCAAATCCCTTGGCAGGCGTTAGCAAAATCCTCCTGCAGGGAGAGGTGGGAGAGGGTCACTGTCATTAGCTGGAGGAGGGTGATGAGGGTGGCACAGCCAGGGGACATGAGCTGTTCAGGATGAGGGAGCCTGTTGCAGAGCATCCCATCAGGGATGGAGACACAGCTCCTTCCAGCAGCACAGCAGCAAAGCCTCACCCAGCACGTCACCATCCAAAAGAAGCTGTGGTCCTGGGGGGCAAAAGCAGTGGTGCCTGGGGCAGCCCCTCCAGCCCAGAGAGCAGGGAGGGCAGAGCTGCAGGCAGGCAGGCTCTGCTTCCCCCATCTGCCACCCCTCACATCTGGACTCAGGGGTCCCAGGGGTGTTTGCTGGCGGCCGTGGGAGAGTTGCTGGAGCATGCGCTGCTGCTGTCCTGATGGGCAGACGGCTGCAGCCGCAGCCATCCCTCTGTGAGGACAACAGCTGTGCGTGCTCCTGGCTCTGCCTCCTCAGTACTCCATGGCCTCTTACCCAAATACCAGCTACTGCCCAAGGGTTTATGCCCCCATGAGCCTGGGGAAAGCAGGGGAAAGGTCTCTGGGGCTGAGGGGGGAGGCAGAAGCAGGGCATCCGTGTGTCCCCTCTCTGCTGTTTCAGCAAGATGTCGGCACAGGGAGCAGGAGGTCATCCAGAGATGATGTTTCGGATTTTTTTTGGGTTGCTCTAAGTCTCTGTGTGTAGAATGGTCTCTGAGCAGGGAACGAAGAGAGAAGGGGGAGCAACCCCCAAAGGCATGGGGAGTTCTCTGATGTGCTTCTGCTTTATGAGCCCAGCCATTCATCCAAATGAAGGGCTGTTGTCATGTGTAAGGTCTGTCTGAGGAACACAGCAGCGGTGACCCTCTATAGGGACTGAGGACCTGTCAGTCAGAGGGTGGCTTTTCCAGCTGCCCTGCATGAGCCCCGTACCTTGTCCTGCCTGTCCCTGCATGGGGCGATGGGCAGCCTGCGGTGTGAGCATCGTGTGTGTCCATGGACCTTGGGCTGTTTCTGCTGCTGTCCAGCTCAGCTCCCAGCCATGGGCTGAGAAGCTCAGGAGAGGGGGAGTGACCTCTGCCCCTGGCCAGCAGTTGTTCAGGGTGCCTGCATCGCACCCTCCCTGTGGCAGCAATGGGCAAGAGTGTGGCAGGAGGGTGTGCAATGGATGAGGGTGTGGTGTGAGAGTGTGAGGCTTGAGGGTGTGTGATGGGCAGGTGTGCGATGGGCGACTGTGCAGCAGGAATGCTGTGCAAGCCCAGCAGCTTCCTGGTCCCCATGTGAGCAGTAGCACAGGCTCAGTGGGCAGCACGGCTGCTTTTGCTGCTACCACTATGTGATCTGATTCACCCAGAGGATCATACGCTGCTGGCCCAGCTGCTGGCAGGTTAAGGCAGTCCCCAGCAGACTCCTGTCACTCTGCTAGACCCTTGGGTGGTCCCAGTATGGGGGTGCATGCGGTGCAGGACTCTGGGTGCCATGGACCCTGGGTCCAGCTGCTCTCCAGCAGGGATTATTAATAGCTTAACCCTTTCCTCCCCCACCGCTTCCCAGCCTCCTGCTTTGCCAGTAAGATGGCTGTCAGGGAAAGGCTGTGTGTGCTGGGGAACAGGAGGGCTGTTTCCTTTGGCCAACATTGTGGTCACGGGGCCGGAGCCATGGCTGAACCTGGCAGTGCTGGCAGCAGGGTGCCCTGGCCACCCAGGGAGCAGGTGTCCCAGTGTGAACTGGCTGGACGGCAGTGCCAGCGGCAGGAGGCAGGATGCCTGGAGTTCCCGTCCTGCTTGGCCCTGTCTCAATGGGACTTGGCGCCAAGAGCCTGGAGGATGACTGCTGCGAGCAGCCAGCAGTGCCTCGGCCCAGCCTGGCTTCCCAGCTCTGCAGGGGTAGGGGCTTGCTTACAGTGCTTCCCCTTTTTTTAACCTGGTTTTCCCAGATGTGGTGATGGAGGCAGCAAGCACACAGCCTGGGACTTGATGGCACCCATGGAAGCAAGGGCTTCCTGCCCCTCCTTGCTCTTGCAGAGGGTCTCTGCTCCAATGTCCCCACCAGAGAGCAGCAGGAAAGGTCCAGGGAGCTTGCTCCGCCTGGGCAGGAGTCTTCCAGGCAGCTCACACCATCCTTGTGTTTCTCAGGACAGTGGATGGTTTGGGTGAGGAGAGAAGTCTGCATTTCCTCAGTGGGGAAGGCACAAGAAAGCTGTGCATCCTTTGCCAGGAGGTCTGGGTACCACTGCTGCTCTGGCCCGGAGCAGGGGAAATCCCTTCCCACCCAGGCAGGACCTGCTCATGCCAGTACATATATAAACCCTTCTGGGATGCAGAGTGGGGGATTTGGACCCTCAGCAGTTCATCAGCTGTCTTTCTCAGGAGACATCTAGGGAGAAAGCTTATAGTTTATTTTACGCTTTGCACCCTGTTTAAGCCAGTGTGAGCTTCTGTACTGGATGTGTAGAGGCAGTCCCCAGCCGTGGGCGAGGGGGAGTGTTAGTGCAGCCCCCTGACTCCTCTTGCACCAAATCCAGCATCCGGCAGGGTAATAAATGAGGAGTCTATATTTAGATGCAGCGTCTGGAGAACCGTCATGGTGTTGCCAGCGGGTTTTACTATTCAGTGCAGGCAGATTTCCCTGCTCCTCCAGCTCGATGCTACCTTTGTGGAAAAAACTCATCAAGGACATCCAGCACCAGCTGGAAAAACACCCCAAACAGAAAAACTTGACACCTACAACAAGATCTTGGCACCCGCTGAGCGATGGGTAGAGTGGAGCATCCCAGGGAGCTTTGGAAGGAGCTGGCTCAGGGCCCATTTAGTTTGGCAAAGGCCTTATTTTGTTGCAAAGTTTGTAGTAAAGAAACATGTTGCAGGAACAGAGCCACCTCTTGTGCCACCTCAGCCCAGTGTCAGCTCCCTCTCCTGGACTGCTGCTGGTGCAGCTGAGCTGGTGTCTCTGTCCTGTGTGCTGGGCTGGCTGATTCCTCTCCCTTTTCCAAGGAGAGGTGCAAAGGCTGGCTCAGCAGCACTTCCGCTCTGCGTTCCCACCCAGGCTCCCTGGGTCAGCCACCGTCTGTGGCTGGAGCTCCACAGCCCCGGTACCGGCAGATGGTTGGCTTCATCCCACTTCACCCTGCATTTCAGCACAGCATCAGCTATTGCCCCGTGGAGCTGCTGATCCATAGGGTGCCTAAACCTCCGGCGGCAGCCTGGCTGTCCTGGCTGTGCCACTGCCTTCTGGGAGCAGTCGGGGGTGGTTTGGGAACATTTCTCTGCCAGAGCCAGGGCCGTAAAGCCCCTGCTGATTCAGTTGGTGGCATATGAAGTTCCCTGCAATCTGTGTTGAAATTTAAGGAGAGGCTGAAGTGTTGTGCAAAGATCGAAGAGTTGAGCTGCAGGTTTCCTGCCATCCTGGAGTGTGAGGTTGTTACTGGCTTGGAAAGGATGAGATTTGCATGAAGATGCCTAGTGCTGGGATCTGGGTATTTTCCCCCATTTTGCAACATTTTGGAGGCTTTTTGGAGCCTTTCCATGTGCTGGTTCCTCTCCTCTTCTAGCCTGGGGGAGCTTCTCCAGGCAGAGCCAAACACCTGAGGCATTGTCATGAGACCGGAGTGTGGCTAAGCCAGCTGGTGACAGACATGGTGACCACCTGTGCCAGAGGCCTCCTTTGTGGCTCACAGGACCTTGATTATTTTTTTCCTGCATCCTTCCAGACACAGCAGGTCACAGGGAACAGTTTGCTGGGGTTTCTGCATCCCACCAAGGATGCAGACAGGTTGGGAAAGGCCAGCATGGCCACAGTGCTGGGCAAAACTAACCAGCAATGGGGCAAATGGCTCCTTCCACACCTCTGCTGCACCCTAGGACTTGCACGGTGCTGGCTTCCTGCTCCTGGCCGAGCATGATGGGTGTCGTGTGGGTGTAAGCTGCATGTGAACAACCTTTCCTCTAATTGCCTGTGGTGCACCCTGTGCATTGGCAGGACCGGGACACTTGAGGACACCTCAAGGACTGTGAAACTTGCTGACGGGGCTGGTTCACAGCTGCACTGGGGCATAGCAGCACACTGTGCTGGGGGACGGCAAGCCCCTGCCCCTGCCTCCTTCTCATGGGAAGGAGATGGCCCCTTGCTCACAGCAGGCATGGCATGTTCAGTGTGGGGATGAAGGGACCCAGGGAGCCCAGGCAGCTGCCCACAGAGGACTGGCAGCCGTTTCAGGAGGAGGAGGAGGAGGAAGAAGGCACCTGACTGCCAGGCAGCAGTCCAACTAGTTGAAACAGCTCCCGTTGCAGTTTGCATAACCGAGCACAGCTTGGCCGGATCTGGGGACACACGGCTCCACCCGGTCGCCCACGGTGGGAAACTGCACTCACAGAGAAGCACTGGATGATGAGACAGACGGGTTTGCTTGCTGCTGTCCTCGCCGTGCCCATGCTGCCAGGGGCTCGGAGGTGTAGGGCTGGATCATTCACCTCTGGAAGTGGCGGCCATGGGAGGGTGCGACCCATGGGCTCAGCCTGCATGGCCCCATGAACTGTGAAGTTTCCCAGCCAGTGCCATGCCCAGCGCAGTCACCTGCCTCCCTGCCCTGCCTCCCGGACCCGTCGTGCTCGCCTCTAAGGTGACATTGGAGGCTCTGCCCAAGGACACCTGGCTGTGCTCCCACATGGCAGCCCCTGCCACAGGGAGTGGAGGCAGCTGAGAAAGGAGGATGGCCTCCCTGGAGCTGGTAGATGGATGGAATAAAAGCAAGGTGCAAAGGTGGCAGTGGGGCCAGTAACTGAAGCTGCTCACATGACTGGGGAGCTGTTGTCAGGCAATGGGACCATTCAAGGTGTATGAAGATGTCACACCAAGCAGGTGCCTTAACCCCTGCGAGACCTGCATGGTGATTCAGCCATCTGGGACATGGCACTGCCAGGGCAGAGGTGGCTGCCCACCTGCCAGAGAGGACCCTTGGCTCTGATGCTCCTGACCCAGGGGCAGAGATGCTGGGTCAGACTGGTTCCTGGCCACCAGGTTGTGGGATACAGATTTCAGGTCTGGATTTCAAGCCAGTCTGCCCTGGGGTCTCTGGCTTTATATTGATCCCTGGATTAGCTAGGGTCAAAAATCACAGACTGTTTGGGCTTGAAAGGGACTGTGAAAGATCATCTAGTCCAAAAATAGTGGCGTACAAGTCTTGGGAGCAGGCAAGCTCAGGGCAGGGTTGTGAGGGAGCTGGCACAGGACATGGAGTGGGTAAAAGGGTCTGATTTACACTTAGGAAGTCATGTTTGTGGGCTTCACCCCCGCTGGTTTGGCAGGGAAGAGGGGTCTCAGCTCCCAGCCGCTGCAGTAGGTTGCAGGCAGACCCCACCTGGGCACGCAGCTCCCGCTGGAGCCTGTCAGGCTGGGGTTTTGGGGAGGGGAAAGGTGTGGTGCCTTGCAGGGGGGAATTTGCAGTAGTGCAAAGCTTTGTGTATGTGGGTGATTGCCTGGATTTGCATGTGCTCCCGGAGGAGTGTTTTGCCCTCGGAGGGATTTTTCTATCTGGAAATCTTGGAGCAGTTTCTTTATGGGGTGAGTCAGTTGTTTACAGAGGTGGAGAAGTGAGCAAATGCCTGGTCCTGACACCGGGGAAAGCTCAGAGGAGCAGCCAGCTTGGCAGAAATGCTCCCTGCAGAGCCAAAAATCAGGGACAGAGCCCCAGGTCCCTGGGGGCAGGTGACCTGTCTGGGACACCCGCCACTTCCTGGGACTCCATCAACGGCCCAGTGCAGACCCAGGCACAGCAAAGCCTTGTGCAGGTTGGTGTAGCACCAGGAAATCCCCAAGCCAAACAGGTTGTCCTAGTGAAAGTGCAGTGGGTGCTGGCAGCGCCTGCACGGTAGCCCCAGAGTTGCTGCTCAAGGATCAATGCTTCCACCAGCCATCTTGTGAGCCATGTATGTAGCCCGTGGTCATGGGACCTCCTATAACCTGTGCTCATTTCACCTTCCTGTGCTTCAGTTTCCCCACTGTAATAACTGGAATAGTATCAATACCACTGATCAGTTCATATCGGTGCTTTCCTGTCATGGATGATGCCCACATTGCACAGCCTGCTGCTGGGTCTGCTGATGTGGAAAATACCCATCTGCGCAGCATCCCCCTTCCCCATAACTTTTGTAGGTGGTTTGGGTCACTAAAGGGCTGATGCAGCTGACCCAACTCTCTGCAGGTTTGAGGTGCTGTGCTGGCACAGACCTCCCTGGGCAAGGCCTGGAGGTGGACGTGCCTGTGCCATGCCTGCCCACCAATGCCCAGGCTCCATGACTCCCCCTCGCTGGCTTTCCCAGAGAGTGTGGGCAGAGTTGTGCCGGAATGGAGCCAAGCGATGACCACGGTTGGTGGTGACGCATCTCCTCTGGCCAGGACACCTCCAGGCGCTGTGTAGAAAATGGGCAGTAATTTAATCAGGGGACTGCAGTGCCCAGCTGATGGGCCCAGCCAGAGCAGGGGGAGGAGAGAGCCCATGATTCAGGAGAAGGGGTGGGGAGGACCCCTCTCCTTGCTTTTGCAGGGGACTCTGGTGATGGGGAGCCCTGAGGTGCAGGCAGCATGGCCAGGCCATGGCGTGCCAGGGCCTTGTGCAGGGCAGCAGGCAGGAGCTGGTGCAGGCAGTAGGGCAATGCAGCGAGGGGTGGCCAGCAGCACCCACCCACCTGGCAGGGAGGGCTGGGCACGGCTGGCACTCCCACCTCCACCGGGATATGGGCCCAGGCACGCGCAGACAGGCCTGGCAGGAGGGTATGGACAGATCTGAGCAGTTTTGCTCTTTCCACAGTGGTTTCCATCCTTCGAGGTCTGGTGCCTCCAACTTAAAACTTTGTTTTTCATGTGGGAGCTGGGCACAGCAGGGTGTTCCCCAAAGCCCCCCCAAGCAGGAGGGTCAGCACAACTTCTGACAGGAGAAGGGGTCTGTTGAGGGTCACAGTGGGTTGGTTTGGTGATAGTGCCCTGTCTCTCATCAGGGCACGGTGCCTCACTGGAGCGTGCCTGTGGCAGCAGAGCTTCAGGGCTGGACCCACTGGGAGGTCAGGCTAATGCGGGAAGATCCTCCTTGCGCCTTCTTAACCCAAGCTTGAACCTTCCCTGTCTCCCGCCTCGTCCTGATTAGCGCTAAGAGGGTGCTTTGCTGCCAGTGGCACGGGTGGCATTGAGCAGTGCAGGGCTTCTGTGTCTTCTGTGGTGGGGAAGTCCTCCTCACCTCTCTGAGCTTCAGTACACAACCTGCAGGCAGGCAGGAGACGTGCTTTCCTCCCTCCCCTGCCTGCCACCTCCCTGCCAAAAGGGACTGGGAGTGTTCCCGGCAGGGGACAGGCTGCCCAGGCAGTCTCTGCTCTGCATGGGAGCATCGGCAACATCCAGAAAGGTGCGTATGTCCTGGGGAGGTGAAGAGCATCCTGCAGATGCTGGCCACAGACCTGGCAGAGGGGTAACATCAGGCTGTGGTGTGCAAGCCTCCTTACTGGCATCTGTCTGCCCACAGCCATCATGTGCCTGCTGGCTGTGAGGACATCAGAAGAGGAAGGTCTGAAAATAATCACCCCCTTATATTTTCCTTTCCTTGCCATCATGGGGAATTTTTGTGACTGGCAGAACTGGCTAATAGGCAGCTCCTTGGTGAGTCATGCGCTTGCCTCTTCTCATGGCACAGCCTGGCCCTCCTGTGCCACCAGCATGGCTGGAGCTCAGGGGCACCCGAGATCCCAGGGCTCCCCAGCCTGTCTCAGGAGGCCACGTTTCCTGCCACCTCTGGCTGTGAGTTGGGGTGTCAGTGTACCCCCTAGCCTTGGCCATGGTCCTCCCTGTCCTGCTGGGCATCCTCTGTGTGGAGTCTCTTGAGGTTGCAGGGCTTGTGCCACCTCTTGTGCCATCCTTGCCCCATGCTGGAGAAATGCTGTGTCAAGGACGTGAGCATCATGCTGGAGCAAAACCTGCCTACCAGGGGAATGCATGACAGAGCTGGAGACCTCCTGAGCTGATGGAACATTTAAATTCTCACTGTGCTTTTGTACACAGCTCAGCATGTTCAGGTTGTTGTCTGTTGGTCCTGCTTTTGGTTTTGGGGCAGATAACAAAGAATTTCTTAGAAAACACCACCAGGGTTCAGAAGCTGGCCCATGCCCTGCCTGGCTGATGCCACTGAGCAGTGCCAGCTCCACTGCCTGCAGCAGCACCCTTTGGTGACTGGGGCAAGGCTGGCAGCAGCCACTGGCACCGGAGTATTTGGGAGTGCTGCTCCCTGCTGTGCTGGGATCAGTTGAGTGGTGGGTGGTGTTTGCTGGTCTGGCTGCTGTCAGGGTTGCCATAGGGTGCTGCTGTGTGGCTTGAAGGGTGCAGCATAAAGCTGTCACACTTCCCTTGCATTGGGAGGCACTGTTATCAGCACGCTGTGTGTGCTGGAGCGTGCTGGCACTGCCTGGACTGCCCTCTGCGTGGCAGACCGTATCCTGGGGACATGGCAGCTGCAGGGGCCAGCACAGCACAGGGCTTGGCAGCAGCCACAGTCACCAGGTGCCATTTCCATGAGCCAGTGTTGAGAGGAGCCGTGTCTACCTCTCCTTATATGGGGCAAAACAACCATCAGTTCTCCTTTCCTGCCCTTGCCTGGTGCTCAGTGGTGCTGTGCTGGGGGTTGATTGTGGTGGGGAGGTGCTCTGGGATCTGTGCAGGGCTGTAGGGTCTTGCCTGCAGCACCGGCGTGTCCTGCAGCCCTGTGTTGGCCTGTCCTGAAGCTCAGGCAGAAATGAAGTGGGCTCTGTAATTTGGAGCCCAAATAAACAGTTGCTGAGTGTAGTATGAACATGTAGCTCTGTAACCTGTGATATACTTTCTGCTGCCCTTCTTCCTAAACCAGACACACCTTTGTTTAAAGTGTTCCAGCAAAGTGTTGTTTATTCAGGGCATTATTACCAGTATCTCAGGCTCTTTTTTTTCTCTCTTGTGACTCAAGGATAGTTTAGTGCCATTTCTTCCATCTTTCCTCCATATCAAAGATATCCTGGCAAGTTCATGTTTATTGTTTGTAGTTAATGTTTAATATTTCCTATTACTGGCATCTCATGATTGATCTTAATTACACCCTTCTAATGTAAGACAAAAGTCAGTGAGCGAGACCATATTCACGCTCGGGCTGTGGCACGTTGGGCTGGTGCCGCGGGACCGGGGGCCTGGTGCCACCTGCACCTGCTCTGCTCTTTGCGGGCTGTGTTGGGACAGTGGCTGCTCCACACGTGCTGGAGCGGGGTGTCCGGCACAGGGCTCCCGTATGCACAGCAGTGCAGACAAGCAGCCGTTGGTTTTGAGCTGGTCAAGTGGAAAAAAGAATCAAGCCGCTATTTATTTTATCCAGGCTTTAAGGGCTGGTTTTTCCTCTTGCTGGCTGGGCTGAATCATTAAAACAGATTAGTAGAAATTAAAAATAAATTAAAAATCAATAGAGTGCAGGGGGTGAAATGGCCTCTCAGGACAGCAGGGTGTTACATAGCTCTGTGCAGACCCAGCAGCCCGGGAGATTCCTGTGCAAAGTTGGGGCAGTGGGTGAGGGAGCTGCAGCCTACTGCTGCACAGCCCTGCCTCTGCGCTCCTCCTGTCTCTGCTGCCATGTCACATCAGTGGGTTTGCAGGCAGGGTCCCCTCTGCCTTCACTGCCTCCCGAGGAGGGACCGCTCACCCTCTGCTTTGGGGCTCTCAGGCTATAAATATTGGAGGGTAGTGAGGGGTGGCCAGGCCAAGGCACAACCTGACACCACCTCTCCCTCATTCACAGTGACATTTTGTCAAATGCCAGCGGGAAAGGGGGTTGCTTATCTGCTGGCACATGTTCCGGTGACCTTCACAGCTCTGGCCAGGTGCCTCCTTGCTGTATTTACACTTATTTATAGCTCTCTCCTTCATCTCCACCTCTGCCATCCTCCCCAGTACTGGAGGGTGGCTGCCCACCCAATACAGGTCCCTCTGGTCTGGGAAGGCTGGAGGGAGCTGGTACATCATGGGATGATAAGGGGCACCCAGGTTTGCCTCCCTAGGATGCTGGTGGCCTGACCACATGAGGACCACATCCCCTTGGTGGGACCTACAGGGACAGTAGGGTGCACCCCAGGGGTGGATGGGGATGGCTTTGGCTCTGGCGTGCATCATGGTGGCCATGTGCCCCCATCACCTCTCCACTTCGGTGCTGGGGCAGTCCAGGAGTGTGCTGGGGGTCTGAGGCACCCGTCCCTGTTGCCAGAGTGGGGCTCCCACCTGCCCAAAGCAGCTAGCCAGGGGCAGCCATGCCCAGTGTAGCGCCAGCCAGCCCGCTGCCGCTCGTCTGGGGAAGAATTCATCCCGGTGAAGCAGCTGCATGGTGCCCGTCTGCCTGCATGGCTGTAATCCCCGTTTCAAGCAGTCTTTATCAGGATTTCCCTGATAAGCCCAGACGGCTCCCTTCAAAACCCCTGCCCAAGATTTTCTTTCCTTTTTAGAGGCAAGCCTGGGATGAGGGTGAGGAGGAAGAAACTCCCTGGCCGGCCATGAACATGGGCACAGGGATCTGGTGCTGCCCATGCCGCCGAGCAAGGGCTGGCAGGAGCCAGCACGTCGTGTTCTCGGCATTTCTCACCTTCTGCTGGTTTGGGTCCCATCCTAAATGCTACTGGCTAATTTGGGGCTCTGTCTCCAGCACGTGTGGATGTATATTTATCCCTTAATGCTTTGGGTAGGCACTTGCCTGTGGGGAGGGAGGACGCTCTGTGCGGGGCTGAGTCACTGCTTTGACTTCTTGTCGAGGAGATGGGCTGCCTGTTTCTGGCCGGTTCCTTGGGCCCCTCGAAGGAGCTGCTGCTTTCCTTCCTTTTTTTCCAAACAGCAAAGTGGCATGTGAGGGGCAAGGCAATTGCAAAGCATCCTGGGGCCATGTATACGGGCAGCAATGAAAATCTGTCCTCCCAGGTTTAAGAAGGATTAAGTTCCTGTGAAGGTGCTGTGCCTGTCCAGCAGCTCTTTTGTGCCGGCAGGCTTCAGAAGCTGAAACTTTTGCAGCCTCACTAAGCACGAGCACAATGCGTGTGCCATCGGCTGGTGCACTTGGAGCCTCGCTGCAAAATACTTGGCCACAACTTCAAGGGGCTGTATCCAGGGATTTTGCAGATAAGGGAAATTTCTACCACTGCTGTTGTTGGATGTAACAGAGGAGAGGACCTGCAAGTGTCACGGTCACTGCCCTGTCCCCAGCCCCTCTGAGACAGTTAAGCACCGCAAGCAGCAGCCATCTGTGCTCTCGTGCTCTCCCTGGTTTAGGTTGCTATTGCATGGCAGCCAGGCTGCGGTTCCTCCAAGATGGTGTCTGGAGGTGACATTGCACCTTTGCTTCTTTCTCAGGCTTGCCTCAGGGAAGGCAAAAACCCAAAGCATCAGCATTTGCCTGAAGGCTGCTGAACTGTGGGTGGCAGGTGCCTGTTTCAGGCTGGCAGGCAGGAGGGCTGTGCGCTGCCTGCTCCCCAGGCAAGTTGGCTGCACACACATGGAGCCAAGGTCTGCTCTTGAGTTTTTGAATTAGAGTTGGGCTTAGGGAGGAGCCTCATGTCTCTGCGGAGATAAGAGCTCACATGCTCCCGTACCAGAGTTAATACTGCTCCAAAGAAGGAAAAAGAGCTGAAGGAGGAAATGTCCCACCTGCTGTCTCCATGACATTGGGAGCCAGCATTGAGCTGTGGTCCTTGGATGTGACTCCAGACAGCGGCCACCCTCTCTCTGATGCAGGTCCAGCCCAGGACAAGTGCCGAAGATGGTGGGGGCACTATAGATGGATGCCTGCATCGGCCACCCTTGTGATTGGGCAGGGAGATGGAGCTAAGCCATACACCAGCTCCTCGTTCCACTCCACCTTGCTACTGCCCCAGGAAGGGCAAAAATCGGGGGCTTTGCAAAGGGACAGGGACTCAGAGCACCAGTTGCCCTGGTGGGTGCAGTTCCCAGACAACCTGGGAGCTCGTCCATTTGCAGCCCTGGGAACCAAAGGGATGCTGACCAAGGAGCCACCAGAAGCTCTCAGACTGATTGCTTGGGTGGGATTTCCAGGGGAAGGTGTAGCGCAGGCTATGGGGGAGCCAGCCCCTCCTCACATGCAGTACTTAGGGAGAGGCCCTGCTGTACTTGTTTGGGAACATTTAGGTGCAGCCGAGGCTCCTGGGACTGGAGAGTTGCTGAAGTAACCTCTGGATGTCCTTGACTCTCAGCTTGGAGACTGTCCCTTGTGCTTTCTCACTATGGCCAGCTTTGCTGTGGTGGACATGCACAGTGGGGCTGGCAGGGGGTGGTGTGGCCATGGTGTGTGCAGAGCCCTCCTGCTCTCCTGGCTGTCCCTGGGCATGCAGAGCACAACTGCTGCTGGACCTGGCCAGCCTCAGCAGGGGCATGAAATGAGCACAAACCTGGGTGCAAGGGTCCCTGCCAACCTCCTGGGGCAACCCCTGCTCCCATGATTGAAGTTGTAAACCCCTTGCAGCAGGGAAGAGCTGTCCGAACTCATCAGTAAATGAATAAAAATGTTAATGTTCTGTCCTCCCAGCAAGCAAAGCCTCTGCAGAGGCAAAGCTCCTTGCGACACCCAAGCGAGTATCAGCTGCCTCTTTGTTCTGTAATTGTGATTGCATTTCTGCTGGGGTTGAGGGCAGAGTTGGTTCATGCTTTAAAGAAAGCTGAGGAGAAAGTCTCTGAATGGAGGCCATTCCCTCAGATGCCCTCCAACTTTTAGCTTTGGCTTTCAGGTGCCTGCATGGTGCTGCTGTGGGGTGTTCCTGATGCCAGAGAGGATGCTCAGGCTTGGGCTTCTGCTTCCCCAAAGGCTGTAGGTGTGTGGCACAGAGGCACCCTTGTAGCTGCCTGGGCATCCCTCTTCTCCAGAGCGGGGATTCATCAAACAAGTCACAATGAGCTGCCGGCAGCTTTCTGGTTGCAGCCACGCTGCAGTGCATACAGGCCAGGTGTCTGGACTGGAGGATGCCTCTGAATTTTTGAGCATGTCTCCATGGGTGTTTGCTGGCTGCACACCAAGAACCCATGGCTGATCTTCCTACAAACTCCCAAGTAAAATTAGAACAAAAGTTCACTCCTCTCCCAAGGCAGCAGGAAATGCAAAGGGTGGGAAAAGGGAAAGCCAGAGCAGATGAGGTCCAGTGCCCACAGGCAGCCACCCCATTGCTGCTGCCACCTGCTCCCTGGGTAGGGGGCTGGGTCCTCCCCACCTCTGTGGCCAGCCCATATGGGCTTTGCTGTCAGTGCCTCAGTGTTGGGCTAGGAGTGCTCAGAGCAGTGGAATCTCTCCAGATACTCAAGTCCTTGGTGGCTGGGCTGGTTAGATGACTCCTTCTAGCACAGGACACTGGCTGGAGCCATAGCTTCACGTTGGGATGCTCTGCGCTGGGTGCCCAGGCAGGTGGCCACACTGCACAAAGACTCTCCCCACTTCTTCTGAGGAGGCGGAACTGATGCAGGCAGAGCTGAGATTTCAGGCACTCCTGACCTGTGCTAGCCAGGAACCTGGGAGCATCCACTGCCAGGCAATTCCTCAGGATGGCCACACACAGCGTGGCAGTGCCGGGACACTCCTGCCTCCAGGTGCCCAGAGAGGGGCAGCTCAGCAGCATTAGATTGCAGGAGTTTATTTTTACCCAGCCCTGTTACCAATGGGGACGTGTCACATCTGTGGAGTTGATCAAAAGACATCCCGAACACTGGTGTCAGCTGCTCCTTGTGATCTCAGCACCAGGATCTTTTCCCTTGTGGCATATCAAACAGAGCAGGAGAATTTGACTGCTTTGCTATTTTTAATCGAACACACACACGCACACACAGTTACATATATATATATATGTATGTATGGCTTGTCTAAAAATAAAAGCCTTTGCCTGTGTTCCCATGGGAAGATTTGGGGAGAAGGGGGAGCCAAAGTTGTTCCAAGACTTTTTCTGGAGCAGGCACAAGAGTAATAGCAGGGAAGCAGTGACAAGCCACAACAGGTAAGGGACACATCTGAAAGTCCAAAGGACATCGTATCCCAGAGCAGCACAGGATGCCCCTGAGCAGAGGGGACAGAAGAGATAGGGGAAAGGTAACATCTGTGTCCCCCAGAGCTGGCAGTGATGAGGACAGGGACCCTTGACCTGCTACACGTGCTCTGACCACCCAGGGAACAAAGGTTTTTGTAAGGCAGGTTTGAAGAGCCCCAGCCTTGGAGAGCCCATGAGGAGTATCTGAATCCCGTGGCCATTCAGGATTTTCCATAGACACACTTTGTGCCCAATATACTTGGTGGCAGCACAGCTATGGTCTGTCTACCTGATACATCTCCCTTCTGCAGCAGGGCAGAGGCAGGATGCTGGGGAGAACATCATCCCAGCACAAGGGCAGCTCCCAGCCCCCTGCAGCCCCCAGTGCTGGAGGCATGGCCAGGCTGGCAGTCCGTAGCCAGCTATTGGGCTGTGAAGCTGCTCTCCCTTACCCTTGCTGTGTCTGCCAACCCCCTCGTCCTTTCTTCCACTGCTTCTGGGATGGAGCTGAATGCAGGTGACAAATCCAAAATGGGAGTGGGTGTGTGCACAGGAGTGTCTTTTGGTGTAGCACAGGGTGTTCTAAACCTGGTGGGGAGCATGGCATGCAGGCTTCTCAGCCTATGGGAACAATAAACCCAGATTATCCCAATTAAATCAAAGAGAAGAGAAGGAGAGAAACACTGTCTTTTACATTCCTGCAGCTGGGGTTGAAATCCATTTTCCTTCTTGTTGAGTGTCAGAGGAAACCCTTACAGGGTACTTAAGGAGGGGAGCCACCTATGTTCTCCTGCCCCTGTAGCCTCTCTCACATGCTCGGATGTTTACCTGCTCCAAAATCCATTTGCTCTGCAAATAAACTTGCTTCCCTCATCACCAGAAAACTCCCCCTGGGCAGCCAATACCAGAAGGAGTCACACCAGACCTTTCCCCTCCACATTTGAACCTGGACATTGGGGCAAAACCCAGCATGATCCAAGGGCTTGGTGCAGGCAGCAATCAGCAGGGCAGGCAGGCAGTGCAGGAAGGGCCAGCTGGTGCCAGCCCTTGCTCCTGTGTGTGCTGGATGCAGCCGTGGGGCTTTGTGGCTGGGCAGCGGCTGGGAGCCCAGTAGAAGCAGAGCAGGTCTCAACTCCTTTCTGTGGTTACATGGAGACTTTTAGCTCAGTTCCTACAGTTCACACTGTGTGCACCTGGACATTGATTCGTTTCCAGGCCATTGTCCTCATCCTGCATGTGCAATGCAGGGACCAGCGTCTGTGTTGCCTTGGTGGTGCCATGAGACATGCAGGACGTGCAGCTTTCCCGGAGGCACTGTGTCCAAGCATTCAGTACCATGTGGCAGGGATGGAACAGGGTATGGAGCGGCCACACTGACCAGGCATGAGGCCGTGTGTGTTGCTGTCTCTTCCTTACTCTGTTACTGCTGATCCCCAGGGCAGCTGGACAACCCCGGATGTCACTCTTAGGGCACCAAAACAGGAGTAGCTTCATTTTCCCCTAAAAGCACCAGCAGCTGCTTTGCCATGGTCCAGGTGGCTGTGCTGTGCCCTGAGCTTCTACTCAGGAGGAGACAAGGCTCTTCCAATGCAGATGCTGCTGTTTTGACACCTGCCAGAGTGCGGGACACAAGAGGTTTGGTGGCAGTTGTGGGGCAGCTTTCAGTCGCCAGTAGTGCCAGTGCCTGTGCAAACTGGTTAGCAAGATACAAAGTGAAGAGGTGCTCTCCATGGTCTCCACTGCTCTGTAGTTGCTCCTGGAGCTACTTCTAAAAGGGTTTTCAAAACAGGGTCTGAGTAATGGGCTGGATTGGAGGTGACAGCACATGGGGAGACTGGCCATCTCCACAGGTGACTGCTGCTGCCTGATGCTGGCACTGGGCTCACCTACCCTCTTCTCTTCTCTTCTCTTCTCTTCTCTTCTCTTCTCTTCTCTTCTCTTCTCTTCTCTTCTCTTCTCTTCTCTT
>JANHGN010019385.1:35294-65736 GCA_024605025.1 Megaceryle maxima | reverse complement strand
AAAAAAAAAACAAAAAACCCCCCCCGTTTGGAAGAGAGGAGAAAAAAAAAAAAAAAAAAAAAAAAAAAAAAAAAAACCAAAACACAAAACCCAAAACACAACCACCCACTAGAAATTACAGTATTCAGCCTCTGATTTAATGCTGAAGATGTCAAAAGCACTGAAAATACTGAGAACATAAATTGGAATAAAATGATTTTTTTTAAAATAAGCATTTTGAATTTGCAAGAGATGCTGTGAATTGACTGTCCCTTTTGAGAAGGCTGCATCCTGATGAGAAGAGAAGAGAGTTGTTCTACCCATTTTCCTAAGCAGCCAGCAAAACCCTGGGAGTTAACAAGAAGCCAAATTCAGCTCTTAATAAAACATTTTCTTACACCTCTGCATAAGGATGCAACTGGCACTTTAAAGGCTAGCACCACTCGGAATGCCAGCCACAGGTAAGTGTGGCCTTATTTTTTTTACACTGTCAGACATGGTGGGGTGGCAAGTGCTCCTTCATTGTTTACAAATCATTTTCAGTCTGATGGGCCTTTTGTTCCACCTACAGAGCTGCGAGTCCTGCTCGGAGCCAGGTACAGGAGCCCAGAGTAAGGAGTAACTATTGACAGCAAGGTGAGGAACATCACAGAGACCGGGAGAAGCTGTTTCTCCTGAGAGAAAGGACTTTTCAGCCCACCTCCCACACTATGACAGCACATGGAGACAGCTGACATTCTTCTTTCTATCCTTTCTAAGTAAATATTATTTTCTCAGGAAATAACTTTTTTCACCAAGGAAAAGTGCTTAAGGTTTGGAGATTTTTTTAGTGAAAACTGAAAATTTTGAAAAATAAAAGACAGGCTTCTTTTTCAAGAAGATTTCCTTTATAACTGGGTACACTGTTATCTAAAAGATCTTGCCCATAGTAATTCATAACTTTGGATATTCTATATCATTAACCTACTTTCAGGCTGGCGTTTCCACTTGTAGGTACTGACAGAAATATCTGTACAAAGTTTGAAATGCATCTAAAAATTTTACAATAATTCCAAACTCAACTTCTGCACAGAGAAACAAGAAACACAGATTCAAATGAAAGTACCCCAGAGCTGGAAAGGGAGAAAATTTTTTCTCTATCATAAATCTTGAGCAAAGGTTGTGGGCTGGACAATGCATGCATTTTAACATAGCAGGAAACTACACAGATATTTCACTAGCAGATTTACTGAATGCCATCTAATTCCTAAACCGGTTTGTGTTCACGCAAAACTCTATTACAAAAGCACATTAGTGTAACTGTTGAAAGCTGCATTTCACACGTGCAAAACCTGTCAGAATTGCAATGTACGTTCCACTGAGACTTGTTGAATGTGTGTGTTAGCTACAACGAGTACTAAATTCTCTGTATTACACGAATATGTGAAATAATGTGTGAAATGTTAAGCAAGAAGCGAGCCAAAATCCTTTGCTCTACGGTAATGTGGTCACAAGGCAGAGAGATTGGTGTAAGCGTACTTAAGAGTAATTTTGTGGAACAGATTAGAATGGAAGGCCTGCCAGAATGGATCCCAGGTATGGAGCACACTGGCTCTTTCTGCATGCTAATTATGGATATCAAGCTGAGCATCATTATTCAGATTCTGGACTAGGATACTACCAAACCTCAATATTTGATTACAAAGTAATTATTACTGGAAGATACTGTGACATTAGCTATGCAATCCCTCCAGGAGATAAGAAAGAGATCTTAAAATGAACCTCCAGCTACCTTTTTTGTGTGTTTTTTTTATTTTTTTAATTTTGGAGTTTCCTTGCTTCAGAGGCACTGCCCATCAACAAATTTTGAAACCTAAAGCTCACTGCTTGCACAAAAGGAGTGGTCCAGGTGGGGCAAGCTTCCCTGTAATACCTTGTAATCAAGTCTCAGTCATGACAGCAGCATCTTTATCAAGGATTGAAGTGGAATTAAACATTCAAGCTCATGCAAACTTTGTGCTCTTCACAAAGATGTACTTCAGGCATTACTGTTTTTCACAAGGTTAGTATCTCATTAAATAATATGGGGACACAGGCCTGCAAAAGACCATGTCGGAGACTGAATGTATCACTCTGCTGCTTCAGGAAACCCTCTTAT
The DNA here is from genome assembly GCA_024605025.1 of Megaceryle maxima. Classification (NCBI taxonomy): domain Eukaryota; kingdom Metazoa; phylum Chordata; class Aves; order Coraciiformes; family Cerylidae; genus Megaceryle; species Megaceryle maxima. Next base: position 63,620 of record JANHGN010019385.1, on the reverse strand, counting down.
ATCCAAAAGGATACATGGGATATTAACTGCAGAGCAACCACACACAAAAGAGAGAACACTTTGCAAGATGTCTGCATATTCGCAAAAAACATGGGGTACTGGTAGCTAGCTAGCAGTTACTTTTAGTTCAAGCTGTACTTTAAGTAGGAACTTCAAAACGGTGTGTGCTCTCTAATAGCTTTCCACCCAGCGTGAAGTCACTGCAAGGGAGTAGTTGCCATGAATTAAAAGAACACTTCAAATTGCTACTGTGGCATTTAATTCAATGAAATCAGCCTTCATACAGCCAGGACAGCACAGCATGGGGATTACAGGGAAAAAAATAAAAATGAAATAAATCACATTTGGAGATTGTAACGGTTTATTTTAGAAAACAGACTATTGATGGTATATCATAAACAGTACTTTAAACAATGAATGCTCTGGGAATGTGAATAGAATTCTCATTTATAAGACAAAGAGATATTAATAGGTGGGAAATTCCAAAATTCTGGAAGGTTTCTGGATCCAAACTTCATGAGCTGCAATAATCTAGGCCCCGAAACTTTGGATTACAAGTGCTAAAAAAGAACTGTTGTTTGATGATTAATTAAAATAAGGAACTCAGACTACTAGGGGTGGGGAGGGTGTCTATTATTCTGGAGGATGCGATAGCTCCCAACATTTCCACAGCTGGGAAGCCTCAAGCAGGAACTTAGCTTCCTTCCAAACAGCTCATTTTGATGTTCCATGTCCTCTGTAAACTGGACAAACCAGAAAAATAATGTACAAATTCCTTGAGAAACAGCTTGACCAGAATTTGCAAACAACTGTCTCTCTTGGCTTCCCTAAGCACCTTCTCATAAACTTGAATAACTCAATTGATTTCTTCTTTTTTAATCCTGTGTGATAAGAATAATAAACTTTGATTCATGAATCAAATCACTAAACTCTGCCAAAAGCCACAGAAACACTTGGCAAATCCTTCCTTTTACCTGGCCACCTAATATCACAGATGCCATAACAAGCTAAGATCTAAATACCATCTACTCTGTGGGTTTCTCAGCCCTGCCCTGCTCTGCCAGCAGCTCTGGAAGTAGGTACACAGCACTCTCTCACTTAGATTTCAACTGACTGGGACTTAAATGCTTGCACTGTACAGCATTTACACACCAGGCAGCAATTCACCTCCCAGCTCACCAGCACTCGCTGGCAGACACACATGCAGACACACCAGGTATTCCAGCAGTTATTTAAAATGGCACTGTGCTACATGCTTAGCAGCAACCCTTTATCTTTTGGGCTTAGAGATCTAACTTTCAGATGCTGCTTTTGAACGGTTTTCCCATTCTCCACTTTTTCCCTGTTCCTTTCTTAATCTGCTCCACGTATGAACAGAAGAGAAAAAGCTAAGTATATCAAACTGTGTATGTCAGGGTTACACTGATACAATAAGTTAAAAAAAAAATAAATAAAAAATTGTGTTTTGACTCTTTTTGAGTTTTGTTTCATGAAAACAAAGGTTAAGCACAAATCATCACTTCAAGATGAAAAACAACTTTTTTGATGTCATGCGTATGAGAGTTTAATGAGTTATTCTGCTGACCTGGGAAAATGCAGTATAAACTTTTTTCTTAACCTCCTGCACTGCAGCACACCATTTACTAGCTGAGGAATTTACTGTATATAGGAGTGCATGTTGCACAAAAGTTTTTGTTAAAGCAACTACTATATTTGAGTTTGAGAAATGTAGATAGAAAACGACGCAATTACCCGGTGATAGGAGTGCATTTTGCACAAAAGTTTTAGAATAGCTACTATATTTCAGTTAGAGAAATGTAGACAGAAAACAACACAGTTGCCCAGTGACAAAGTGCTCCAACTCTGACTGTACTTTCTCAGGAATTTCAAGATGGAAGAGGAGTAACAAGCTGAAAGCAAAACAAGGGAAATTGTGAGGTATCTGCTTACCTGTGCCTGGTGTAGGAATAAGTGGAAAATGTACTCTTATGTTGAATTATTTTCTTGTGAGAGCATGAGATAACATGCAGACAGCAAGGATAGGAAAATATCTGGAAATTTTTCAGGACTAACTGTTGCTCAGTAAGAGGTACTACTTCCTAGTTTTACAAAGGATTTCTCCATACAGTTTTGCATATGGGCAAGGTTATTGCCAGGACCAACCCACAATCAAACACACAGTTCCTAAGCATTTTAAGATCAATGCTAACCCTGCAGAATTGATGCAGGATGAACGTTTCTACAACAGCACGAGCAGAATACAAATAATTGTGAAAGACGATAGTCTGAATTGAACGTGGGTGGAGGTAGACAGCACACAGGAGGACTCTGAAGGTGTCAGGAGACCCATCTGCATGTATGTGGTTGATTTACTAAAAAGCTCATCAAGTCACATAAACACAAAGTTCTTTAAAATCTTATTAGTAGCACACCATATAATCAATAAATAAGGTTAGTTGCAGCTCATAAAAAATATAAAAGGCTTCCAATTCAAAAGACAATAACACTTAAACAGAGGAATGGCACTCTGATTTCCTGAGGGCCTTTTGATCCCACAGCTATGAATAAGGAGCTGCAGCAAAGGAAATGAATCAACTTATACAGGCACCAGAATATGGATCCTCATGTGTCAGATCCTGGAATTTAAAGCTTTGGCTTTTATTTTTTAGGTGGTCTTAAAAGTGGAAAGCTTCAGTTTAGCTAGTAAATGAAACAATAAGCTTCTACAAGGAAAAGTTCCACTAATCAAAAAACGTTTCTTGCCTTTGCTTTACCTCTAAACAGTTCAGAGGAACTGATGACGTCTATTGAGAATCACTAGTTAAAAAGACATCAAAGACAATTAGCAAGGATTGATCTCTCTAGGAAATTTGCAATTAAGAGTTTGAGTGGAGTCTAAACACTGAGATTAGTTTCTGGCTGCCTGGAAGCACTGTTGACTTTCTTTACTAGTAGCAGATAAATTTTTTTTCTTCTCTATTAATGAGAAAAATTAAGCCTCTTAAGAAAGCTTCACTTACAGATAAGGAGGAAGTATCTAATTATTTTAAGACAAATATTAGACTTTGAAAATTCCAAACCTTACAATACAGATGAAGATTTATTTACTGATATTTATGGTAAACCCAAAACAATTTCCTCTGATTCCAATTAGGTAAATGTAGATAAGCAGCAAAGGAAACCACAACAGAGAAAGTTTAGCTAGGAAATAGTTTAGGGGCTCTGATGTTTCTAGGTGTTTAGAATAGTTTATGGGTAGTGATGGGATAAAAAAGCTTTATGATATCAGGCTGCCCAGAAATATAAAAAAAAAAAAAAAAAAAATTCCAACATGTAATATCATGTTAGAGTTACAGTGAGTTCCTTTAAACACACTACTGAATTGCACAGGTCAAACCAAATATGTAAAATACACTAAGAAATAAGAAACAGTTTTGAGGAATCAGTAAACATGGCGAGTTTCAAAGAGTCAATATGCCTGGGCCAGGTCAGGAGCCTACAACAGTCTGCACCTTACACCCTTAGCCTATCTTCCATCCACAAATCCAGATGGCATGTGAGTTGGCTCATGTAGATAACATCACAAAACAAGTTAACCCAGAAGAGTTGAAAAGCAAATAATAGTATGCAGAGAAAACAACACAAAGACTTTTAAGGACTGCATGTAAAGCAAGAGCATAGGTCTTCAGTTGGAGTACTATCTTTCTTTAGGGCAGCCTTTCTGCAGAAATGTAGAGACAAGGTTAAAAGACCTTGCTGAAAAGTAAAAAATATTAGCAGCCTAATAGGATTTATGTATAATGAGTGACTACCAAAGTGTTTAAAAATGCATGTTTACCAAACAAGGAAGCAATTAGAGGAAAGTGCAGACCCATGTAATGTCATGTCTAAAGGTTATGAAAACAGAAGTTTAGAAGTCCAAAGAGGCAGAAGGGAAAAGCTGTTACAGTTACAGAGTCAATGAGACTTCCATAAGCAACTTTTTTTTGTCAGTAAGGAAAACAAAACCCCATAGAATGTATTTTCACACAGAGAGTAATTAATGACTTTGTTCGAATAACTTATCATTAACTGATTTGAATAAACAACGGTCATTTCTGTATCAGTAATAAGTCACTTAGTAATACAAGATTAAAATGAGGAAAAGTGGGACTTCTTCATATAAGGGTTCCTCAAAAAGCAAATGGTATGTGTCCTTTGTTGAAAGCCTCCACAGAAGTTCACTTGGGGCTAGCTCCAATACTGAGAGCACAGCAAAACAGGGAGGCTAGGCTTCAGGGACCAAGCCCAACCTATGGCTGAAGCTGCAATAGTACACTGTGCACATCAGAATCCAAAAACCAGAAGTCTGTTTAAATTTTACAGACTGAGGGAATACAAAATAAAACTAATTTGACACCTTTTCTCACTGACTTAATTCTTCCCTTGCGTTTACCATCACATAATTCAGATAACGTAGTCCAACTTCCTGCTCCAGGCAAGGTCACCCATGAAATCTGGTCAATATAGCACAGAATCATAGAATGGTTTGGGTTGGAAGAGACCTTAATGATCATATAGTTCCAACCCTCCTGCTATGGACACCTCCCACTACACCAGGTTGCTCAAACTACCATCTAACCTGTCCTTGAACACTTCCTGGGAGGGGGCATCCACAACTTCACTGGGCAATCTGCCAGTGCCTCATCAACCTCTCACAGTGAAGAATTTTTTCCTAATGTCTAACATACATCCACTCTCTTCCAGTTTGAAGCAATTATCCCAAGCCCTTATAAGAAGTTCCTCCCTACCTTTCCTGTAGGCCCCCTTAAAAGTTCTCCCCAAAGCTTCCTCTTCTCCGGGCTGAACAACCCCAACTCTCTCAGCCTGTCTTTGTAGGAGAGATGCTCCAGCCCTTTGATCATTTCTCTGGCTCTGCTCTGGGCCCTCTCCAACAAGTCCATGTCTTTTTGTGTTGGGGGCTCCAGAGCTGGACGCAGCACTCCAGGTGTGGTCTCACGATATGCTGTTCCTTACGTGCTTCAGTGTCTCGGCATCAGTCAATCAGGCAGTTTGACTGTAACCTGATGGGTGTTCCGCTCACAGCAGCACCTCGGGGGCCGCCCGCGGCTCAAGCCCCGTCCCCGCCGCCACTCCCGGGGGTCAGGACCCTGGTCAGCTCCGGGCGGCCGCTGCTCCCCGGCCGCTCCCGCGGCTCTACCCCGCAGGGATGGCCCAAGCACCCGCCAAGTTATTTCCTTTTACACAACGGCAACCGCGAGCCTCCGGGGCCGGTTTGCACCGTGAGGGTTACGGTCGCAACAAGCGGCGTCCCCTGCCAGACAGCCCTTTGTGCTTTTTTCGCACCCCGATTACCTTCATTTTGTACCTGTTGCTCTGAGCAAAGACAACCCCTGGATTCTCTATGGCCTGTTTTTAGCACACTGTGCTCATGTCATTCACATTCTACTTTCCATTCCATTTGGTCAGGAAAATAAGATCTCTTAGAGGTATAATTACATTCACTGAGTGAAGAGGTTTAAAAACAAAACAAAACAAAAGAAAGCAAAGCAAAATAAAAAGACGTGCTGGCTTCTGATAGAGGCTGCAATTTGGAGAAGACAATGTCAAAAGTTTTAATAAACTGCAATCCTCTCCTGACAGCTGAAACAAAATCACCACAGTAATCAGAGTAGCCAGTAAGACATCTGATTATTTATTTATTTATTTATTTTAAGATACTGTCATCCCCAATAAATAGTTTTTCAGCTTTCTATTAAACTCAAATTAACTTTCTTTTTCACTACTCCCAAATTAAAAGCAAATCCGGGACAAACTAGTGAACATCAGATGACTCAGCAGGAAGGTATTAATGTAAGAATGCATAGGACTGATTACTCCCTGAGTGCTAAGCACTACAGAACAGAAAGTTACTCCAAGTCTGGAAGGCTTTTTCCCCACTGAGCTGTTGGGGCCTGTTTCAGCCCCTTTCGAACACTAAACTGGGGGAAGAAAGTTCCTAATAGGAAACATTTGAGCCTTCTGACTTGGAGGAGGACAGCAGTAGAAAATCAAAGAACTTTGAGTTTATCAGTGGAGAACATCTGGGTCCCCAAGAGGGATGCCAGGTAATTAATCAGCCTCATGCAGAACCAACTTTCAGTACTTGTTAGCACATAACACTAACATTCAAACATGATAGATGACCATAGCTTCTATACATTTTAAAACAAATCTTTGACAGACTTGTTTCTCTGGCTAAGAAAACTACTCCACTCTGCCTCCTGTTGCACTGCTTTAATTTTCATCCTTCTACAAAGACAGAAGTCACACAAGAACTGCCATGTGATCTTCCACCCTTTGAGAACTGACTGGTCTGATTTTGGTACTCCCCAAACTTAGTCATCTAACTTTTCCTTCAGTTTTCTTTATTCACATTAGGAATCTCACATTAAAAAAAAGGACAGTACTGGCTGATTGTTGGCTTTTGATAAGACATGTAACTGTGTCCTCTAATTTCATCTTCCCACAGCATCTTCAAGTTTATTTTTAGATCTGTCTCAGACAGTCAATTAAAGAGAGAGATTCAAGTCGTATTGCTCTCCACTCACGTCTCGATAGCCTTTAAAGGGCAGACTTAGAAAAAAGTGATTGTAAAATGACATTGTGAATGTTGTACATTATATTCCTTCTCAACTGTATTCAGCTAAAAAATGTCACACACAAAAAAATAAAAGGACACTTTTTCATGTAGCTATATAATCTCTCAAAATATGACCTATGATTAGAAAGTCAGATTAGGTTCTCTTCTCTTTTTGTATTTAAACCATCAGTAGTAAAGATTCTGCACAAGTGGACCACTTAGATCTTCCATTTTTGTGCTGGTCTCCTCACAATACCATTCATGATACTTGGAAACAAAAGACTATTAGACCCTTTCACCAGACCCAACCCAACCAGTTAACAACAATACTGTGGGGTTTTTTTCCAGTAAATAAGAGTGTAATTACTTCAGAATATGCAAAGAACAAGTAGATTAAATAGATGCTTTTTAACAGCATCCCTCTTCTAATTACAGTTCCATGCCTTTCAACATAGATCTACTCTCTTCACCGGGAACAAATGTGACTGTCTTAGATTGCCATAGCTTACATTTTCTCTTCTTTTTTACTCAGCTTCTCCTTTGCTTTGGCAAGACATGGCATGTTTGGGTATTTACTTTTATTGCTCCTACCACCAACACAGACAAGTTAGCCTAGTAAAACACCTATAATAAAGCTTATCCATCTGGTACATATCCAAGGTATATAGTTGAAAGCTACAGCTGGTTTAGCTGTACCAGGAGTCCTCCCTCTGCATGCCCACCTGCAGAAGGAAGCTGTTTACCAAAACCTAGCAGGCCAGAAAAGCACCTGGGCATAGAAGCCATGGTGTATGTGGTAGCACTAGTATCCTGTGACCACATATGGAACGATAGTTGCAACGGTCATAATCCAGCCCACAAACCAGAGCTGGAAGCCACATGTATGACCTGTCTCATGCTTTTACACTGAGAAGAGTACTTGCTAATAAGCAGTTTTACCAAAGACAAACTGCACTTGCATCAAGGGCAGAAGACTAAGAGCAAGCAAAAAAGGTCAAGAGAAGGGGTCTCGCTCTACACCCTGTCAAAAGCATTGCTGATACCACCAAACTTTACCTCTGTTACCAAACTTATGTTTGTCCTCCAGATTAACACTTGTTTGGTATGAAATAAGATCAGTTGGGCTGTCATATTTTGTTAAAGGCTAGTGTAGAGATAGTCTAGATGTCCATAATAAGTTTACTAAATCAAAGGCCTCCTGTGGGAAGGATGGTTCACACATGTAGAATCTTCTTTTCTTTCCCCTGAAAATCACATTGGTTTATTTCACAGTTAAATCCCAAAGTGAAACCTTATCAGAACTACCGAGTTTCACTAATGTTTTCTATGGAAATCTTGGAAGCCTGTGTAATTTCTTATCTTTCATAAATTAAGATCAATATCCAGCTGAAATGTTTATTGATATTAATGAATTAATGGCCTGCATTTTTTATTCACAACGAAGTCTAGCTGTAAGCTTCCTTTTTTAGCAATGAAAATTTTCACCAAGGTTTCATTAAGCCTGAACAGGATATTTGTAGATACAACTGACTGACAGATACTGCATTCCAAATATTGCAAGGAAGTGAAGAGGAGGTTGTTTTACAACACTATGCTAAAGATAAATTAGCAGTGTTTCTACATCAGAATTCAAAATGGGCAAGTCTTTCACATCAAGTTTGGCAAAGCAGTGGGTCACAGGCTACAGTATTTTGTTTAAATCACTTCTCCCACTCCTACTTAAAATTCAAACATCCAAATTCATTACATCAGAGAAATGCTACAGCTTCACTGAACTTGCAGCAATTGATATGTAATGGGACTCTACACAAAGATACGAGCTTCCTGCATACCCAGAGATCTCATCCCACAACAGAACAAGAACAAAACCCACGTGCTTCAGGATAAGAGCTGTACTCTGTCAGGTCATCCAGGGGCCAAGCTGAAACACCTCCTCAGACCTCTTGAGCCTCAGATATTATGAATGAGACTTGTATATTGTTGACACTGTAGCAAAGTTAGTCATTCTCTCTTGCTTTAGGACTTTTTATCCCGAGAGCAACTGCCTGATAAGCACAGAGATTGTTAAACAGAGAGAGAAGCTGCAGTGTGACTCCTGCAACAGTCTCGTGTCCGGAGCAGCCCCATGAAATGCAATTCCATCCAGGGCTGGAGCCTCGTCTGTCAGAAACTTCTCACAAATACTGCACACAGTCACATCCACTATCTCACATTAAGAGTTAACTTCTCCAAAAGCACCTCTGCCTCTTCCCACTGATCATCTCAGGGAATAGCTCCACACTGTTGCATCAGTAAAAGGTGAAGAGATACCCTTTCCAAAAGCATCGCACAGCAGAATGCAAGCTTTCAGGCAGCCAGCACTCAAGTGCTTGTCCCTTCCTCATTGCTGCCTTGCACAAGAAAGTATTCCAAAATGAAGACACAGGAGCAGACACAGACAGAAGGGTTTCAGCTGAGGCCTGTACATCTGGTTGATATGAAGGACAGCCTTCTAAGGGAAAAGCTCACACCCTAGTCAGATGAAGAAATCTGTAATTTCTAACCAGAAGTGTGTGCGCATGCGAAGAAATATCAAGCCATAACATGGAGTTTTCAACAGAGATTTCATTGGTAGATACAAAATTGTCAGTTAATTCCAAAGTGCTGACTGATGTAATTTTATATATATTCATATATTTCACACATATATACCTACAAAGCCAGAGTATAATGACAAAAATCCAATTATGGACTGTAATGGCTGGAGTAAGAATTAAATAAGGAAAAATACAATGAAACAAGATAAAACAACAAGCTCCATGAATTAATGAAAAAACTATTATGATTATTTTGCAATAAACCTAACAGAAGAGCAAGTTCTCATTGTTGACCCGACAGATGAGGTAATATCCTGCACAGCTGATCAGCCACCCAAGAGATTCCCAGCTTTTATTGTGCCTAAACTCTGACGTATTGCATGGCTAGAGCAGTGCTTTAAAGAGCCTACACAAAAGTAAAGCTCAATAATCATTCAATTAACAGCTCAAGCAGCTGTGAAGATAGAAATTAAAATATTTTCTCCATAAAAATCTGTATTTTCTGAAGTGAATTTTACATTCAAGATAATGGATAGCATCTCTTAGTATTCTGCTTGCAATCAGGATGTGCATTATATTTAATTTCTGTGTTGATTTTTCATGCATTTCAATTATTTGGTAAGGAGATATATTTTATTTTTTGTCTGCATTGTAGACCTAGGCATCAAATTTTCTGAAGATCAATGCTTCAAGCTATAGTGATGTATTTTGATGGGCAAAGTCAGCAGTTCTATTCCCACGTTTATACTTTTGGGGATGGTGGAAATAAGATGTATTATGGATCCAAGAATAAGTTACTGGAACTCATTAGTGGGATATGGTAAATGCTTCATCACAAGGAGTCCTTTGTATCCAGAAGCAGTAACTGTGCCGTAGCCCAGTAACTACAGCCTTGTAGCACCCAAGATGCTCCAGCTGAAGAACCATTACTGTATTAGCCCTAGAAATCATCAGGTGCAATCCTACATTCTTGAGTTACTCAGGAGGTCAGGTCAGGTCCTGCTCCCTCTGCCTGCTGAACTGGAAATAATGACCCAGAGCACTTTGTACCTACAGGTGTCAAAATATCTGAAGAAACATTTTTAAGTGAGCGTGGCCAATAGAACAATCAATATAATCATCCATATGCTTGGGATCTGATCTGCAAGCAGACTTTCCGTGGCACTCCAGGTGCAAGGCAATGTGGATTCCAAACCCCAGAGAACCTATAGGTTGAAACATATCCTCTATCATAACTGATTTATTTTCTGTTCCTTCTCTCAAAGTTCCTCTTCTCCACTCAAATGAAACTATCGCAAAGGATTCCTGACAGCTAACAAAGGAGTGGGAAGAATATCAACGCACAGTGTAAACTGCTCTTAACACACCGCCAAAGTAAGAAACCATTTTTACTCAGCTCATCATTTTTGTAGAGACAGCTTTTTTCCTCCCTCAACTAAGTAACTAGACATCTGTTGAAGGCAAGACATAAAGATAGGGCAATCAAAAGACAAAATTTTAAGTACTAAACTGTGTTTTTTAAATTTACTCCTGCTGACAGAAATTTGGAGTGTACTGCCAGTAAATTGCAGTTAGGCATATGTTAGTGAAATCAAAAAGACCCTGGAAGCATAATTTCAAAGGAAATGATTTTTGAAAGAGAACTTCCATGAATTTTGGTGGAAGGGGCTACTTTTTAGTGCCACCACGTATGTGTCTCATTTTTGCAAGTTATACTGTATTTAGCTTTCTTGAAAGTACAACAATAAATGGGATGTTGATTTATTTGCCAGAAGATGGAAGAAACTTCTTAAATTTACAGGGAAAAAGGCTGTTAAGTGATTGATTTGTACTGAACATCTTAAATTTTCTGTATTTACTCAAGTGTTAAGGAAATTTCAAAAATGAGCTATACCTGGCCTGCTAATGAGATATCTGACAAAATAATTTTATATGGTTTCCAAAAATCAGATTTGTAGAGCATTAAAATAATATCAAATTCACTTTAAAATGCCCCAGACAAATGTCATCACAACACAGTAACTGGGAATTGAATCAGGGTAGTTTTGTGATCTAAAAAGATAAAAAAACCCCACATAGAAACAAAGGGAAAGAGCAAAAGAAAGGAACCGGTCATGTGCCTGTACTCTTAAATAACAGGGTGGGAAGAGGAGATACAGCATGTTCAGATACACAAGAACAACATCATTTCAAAAAGAGTGCAATACCATGACTGAGAACTTCCCACTGCAGGAAAATTCAGAAAGAAAAGGTATGAGCAATAAGTTTCTAATTATTATAGGATCATAGAATCATATTGTAGAGGAATAAAGAAAAGAAAACCCTAATTCAGCTGAAGTTTGGTAAGCCTTAACTAACCAAAACTCCTGAGCATGTGTAGTCCTTTGTCTATGTTCAGAAGATCCATGGGTTGAAATGAAAACAGATTTAATGAAACAGCAAAACTAATACCGATGCCAATATAAACTATAGAAAGTTATACTCAGCCAGCAAATGTACAGCAGTCACAATAAACATGAAAGCTCATCCTTTTTTAATAAAAAAATATTGCCTCTCCTTACAAAATTTGTTTTATCTGTGCTCTTATACCTTCAAAGCCACAACAGAAAAACAGGAGAACATTATTACACAGTATCACTACAGGGGAAAAAAAAGACATCTAGACAACAAAGGAATAGGCAACAACAAAGCAACTGCAACTCCTACCTGACACCAATAAGAAGCAAATCATATTACAGTTGAAAAATTGACCATGAAAACCTGTAATTCATTTCTAGAACACTTTGAATTTCACTCTAGGTGTGCAAATTACCCTAGTATCAGACTGAGGAGCACTTGCATGGAAGTGGGTTATCTCATCTTTATGCAGGATTCAAATCCCCACAGAAGGAAAAAGCAGAGAAGCCAGAGGAGTTACACTGCTGTAAAACAGGTGCAAAATGAGATTTGCGCTCCTTGTCTTCATCACTGCAACAACTCTTTCTCTCTAAGGTCTACAATAAGCTGCATGAACTCCACGGAATATGGCAGAATCCCAGAAAGCATTAATGGAGGAGTCAACTGCCCCACTAAGTGTGATTAAAAGGCCAACTACAAGAGAGACACTAATAAAGACTAAGGAATAGCAGCAGCAGGTAGGGAGGGAGGGCTGGAGACTACCTAGGTGAGATCTGAGGTACACGTTTTTGCCATGGTGAGGAAAGCAGGATAAAGAACTGAAGCAGCAGACTGGGGAGCTGGCAGCAGCAGCTTGGAACAGGGCACTTGGGTTGGAGCCCAGCAGAAAAATAGGCTGAGTTACTTGGACATTAAGAAGTCATGAAATAGGCTCCCTCTAAGAAGAGTCAAATCTAAGGCTCGCTTTCTTGTATCTGGGGGTAACTTTCTTTGTGTTGGAGGACAACAAGGGTCTTGTTTATCGGAGAAGGAGACACTGATCCAAAGGGATGCTGTGGAAAGCAGTTGCCTTTGACAAGAGCCAACATAAAAGTACACTGGAATAAGAGAGTTTTGAACAATATTTATTTACTCTCACCCACTTACCTGTAATAGGATTAACCACAAATACATCTATATTATAGTGTACGTACTCATTCATCCTACTGCTGTATTATCAAAATTTCTGCTGCTATCAAACAAATTTATTGTGGTTTTACATTTCCTCCAACCCTCAGTCAGACATTAGTTCAATTTCAGCTTAGGTGTGGAGAGATTCTGTCTCAACTGACACGCCAAAGTTTTGCTCTTACAAACTTAGAGAAACTGCCTGTTACGAGAACATGTAATTTCTGGAATCAAGACGCCTGTTAGGTCTCCTAGTAAATCAGGTTTGATTTTGATCTGCCTTGTACATTTTCATCTCCATGGAGAAACAAGGATGTAAAAGTTTAGCACTTGATAAATGTATGATAAAAACTGGCAGGGGGGTTGGACTAGATGATCTTTCGAGGTCCCTTCCAACCCTAACATTCTGTGATTTTGTGAAACCCTATTAAGCTGGCAACACTCTTTAGGAGCAAGGCAACATACCATCTGACTTGCTTTTCTGTAGTTGAATGCATTCTGAAGGAATGACAAGAATCAAAACTTGCTTTTGTAGGAAGATAAAACCTTGGGGCTATGAAAGAAGGGACTCTGTTGAGTAAAAAGGTGCCATCTTTATGAACTCACATTTATGTAAATATGTGTGAGCTAAATGACTGGATAGAGCTACACTCCTGGACAGCCTGTTAAATTAAATCCCCCTCACTCCAGCACCTCTCAGCACCTGTCTGGAAGCACTGCATTAAGGCCCCTGCCAAGTCAAGTTGGCCTTTTAGGTTACATTACCCTAGACAAATATTACCCTCAACTGAAGTTGGCAAAGAGAACAAAGTGCAAAATTATATTAAGTCCAGACCCAGCAGTACTCACAAGTAGGGGAAAGAAAAGGGGAAGGGTAAGAGGGACGTAGTTATTACCATGTATTTTACAAACCAAATCAGTGTGAAAATCAAGTTTACCTGGCTAACAAGAATAATATTGTATGGAGGCAATTGGTGTATCAAACTTTGGAGTGCCTGGAAAAATGGAAAGGGCTGAAAGCTTATATTTAAAAGAATAAAACAAGGTATTATCTCTTGCATACCTAATTACTGTGAATGAGGAGTTCTACAGCTACTCTCTGTGCAGGGTCAAAATGCTAGCAATGAAGCTAGCAGGAAGAATCTAATTTACTTTGGAGTAGAACCACCCCAAACACTTTCTAACTAGGCCTCTACATTTTTCATCTCTGATGAAAGAAGACCCTTTGAAATCACAAAAAGCAAGTTTCTCATCTTCGTTGGAAAAGTTACTTATTCTGTGGCGTCATGCAACAGCAGGATTCAGAAAAATATTGATCCTTACAAGTGCCCAGTGGGACTAGATAGCAAACTTTAAAGAGAAACCACCACTGCTAATTACCACTACATAGGTTTCCTCTACAATTTCCTCAGCTCTCAGATGGTCTATTCTCAAGTAACCAGATATTCAATTTGAAAATCCCAAACCACAGTGACGATTCAGGCATCCTGATAACAATCTGGGGTAAATTTATACCTGAAAAGGATAGTGTCTCATTCTCTCTCAAGATGAAGCTGTAGAAAAGAACATTCCCACTACTGCATCAGGAAACTAGAGCATTAATAATTTCACCTCTCTCATTGGGTCACATGCCAAGAATCTCTGCACCACTTAAAAACTAAATGAAAAATAAAAGCCAACAAAATTATGGATGACCCCACTTCAATATGAGGATGTTGACCATTGTGGCACACCATTGCATGCACCATCCTCATACACAGACTTGGACAAGCACACCAAAAGGCTGCCTTTGCCCTGCAAAAGTAACAGTTTTAGACTAAGACTGGCTCACTGAGAGGGACAGAGTAGATAAGCGTGCAAAGATTCTGCAAGACTCACACACAGCCTGCTTGCAAGGACTCAGAGAAGCATCAGGTCGGGGTGGTGTCCTGTTTACTGGCATGAGCAACAGAACGGGTGTTGTCAGTTGGCATGGGAACAAGGAAGAGAAGGGACAAAAAGCTCCATTTTATCTCATCCCAGTGGCTGTTTCAAATTTGCCTTGCATTTTCTCTGAGAGTCTGTCATAAGGAGTATAAACAAGTATTTTTCAGTCAGACTAGATGAAGAAAATAACTCATTCACTACATGAAAACAAAGGCTGATAAACAACAGAAAAAAAAAAAAAAGTCATTCTTTGCTACCCAGGAAAAAGCCACAAAACTACATTTACAAGTCCTTAGCAGAACTGTACTTGGCAAGAAGGTACTGTTGGCTAAATCCTGTCTGTGCTGAAGCTGACTGGAACATTGCTATAGACTTTGGTGTAGCCAGTCTTCGCTGGACTTGTTCTGCAATATAGTTTGTTACTCATTTCCCCATCATAGTTCTTTTGTTGCTTAATAATCCATCACCTGCATTTACCTGCTTAGTGACCACCTTGAAAAGACAAATGCAACTGCCGTGCAGACCACAGCCACGCTGAGATGAGGGGGTGCCAGCCCTGGGTACCACTTGAAGGACAGATCCTAAATGAAGGAATTGGAAATACAAAAACTCTGCCAAGCCTGGAGCCAGGAAAGCAGTGCTGGGGAGCTTAACATAGTCCCATTTTCCAAAGGCCTTTAATTCCATAAGGTAAAGAAGAGCTCCTTGTCTGTTATATTCATATACTGCCCAGAATATCACAGGAGCAATCTAGGTCTCTTCCAATTATTCATCTGTGAAGAAAAAGGAATATTGGTTCAGCCTCTAGCTCTGTTCATTGTATAGGAAAAAGGGGGTATGCAGTATTTCTTCCCCACATACTCCCCATGCAGAAACCTGCATTTTAATTATCCCCAGAGATTTCTAGGCATAGATTTACCCATGCAGTAACACCATATATTGGATCCAAATGACTGTAAAGTGCTCAGGGGAATTGTTATAAAAAGCATCATACTCATACCAAGGTTTATTTATCTTTGGCTTTCTCATTTCTTCTTCTATCATAACAGTGGATCCCAGATTAGACCTGAGTAGCCTTTGCATTTATTGTCTCCTTTCACCTAAACTGTCTCCTGTTGAGCTTAGTCCCAATCACTTAAATTTGCAGCACTGCTCAAGAATAACTGTGCATATGCCAAGCATTTGCATATAACTTCCCTGCTGCAAAGGAAGGGAAGTGAGATAAACCAGTGGTTTGTTTCTAGATTAAGGAAAAGGCTGGAGATGGTCTGGATGGAGGAATGCCTATAAATGAATTAGACTACAAATACGTTAGCCAGCCTAAGAACTAGAATACACTACACATTCCCATTCAACATTGCTGTCATATTCACAGCCTCATAAAAATCAACAGCAGAGAGAAAGCATTGCTTCATATTATTCCATGCCCTGTAGGCAGGTCTAATTCAGCTTGGCTCTATGCACTGAAAAATAAAGATGTACAATAGTAGCTCCACGCAATCTTCACTGTGCCCCCTGGAGAGGGGGCTCACCACTTGCAACTGTCTGTCTGTCTCCACCTCCATGAAGTACTTTCAATTTACTGAGGCAGAGAAATTAGCTGAAGCAGACTGTCAGAGCTGTGACTGCAGCACACAGAGATCTTACCCTGGAGAGGACGAAGATAGCTGAGCTCTGTTCCCTGTTTAGTCCTCGGTGCACGTTATCAGGGAGAAAAGACGAGTATGTATGTTGGGACACTAGATTTGCCTTATTGGTAGCAACAACTAGTGATTTCCTAGCTACAGGAATCATCAGCAACACTAAATACAAGCTGGTTCAAGTAGAAAGGTGCCATTAAGCTCTGCATTTTGGCACTGATGTTTTGTATCATCTCCAAAAGTGAAGTGAGGATACATTTCTGGGGGCACCACATGGTTAATTGTGACAGATCTTCCTCACAGACTACCAGAAAAACAAAAACATTCAGAGGTTTAGAAAAAAATGTTTTGATTAAAAGAATTGTGGTTGTTTAGCCTACAGAGAAAGACTGTGGGTAGAGTTGATAGCAGTCATATGTGGAAAAGATAAGAAAAAAATTTTCTTAAAATATAGCCAAGGGGAAATTTTAAGTTGGGAATTGCATGACATCAGGAAATACCTCCTACACATAAGGACATCAGAGCACTGGAATGGACTGCCTAGTGGGCTGTGGAATTTCCATTACTGGAAGCTGTAAAAAGTTATTAGGTAGCTATCTGTCACATACAGCCCCAGTAGAGCTGTCTGCTGTGGGGCAGAGGCAAGATGGCAGTGAGCTCTGAGTATCCCCTCTAGACACAAGTTTCACTGGTGCCATCAGAAGGAACCAACAGTGTGCCTGTGGTGTGGCACTGCCTAGTGAATCCCCATGGGAAGGTGCAAGACTTCTTCCCCCAGCAGTCTGGTTTTGTAAAAGGAACACCACAAATAGTGCTGGGCCTCTGGATTATGTGGTGTGACTGAATGCATTTCTTTGTGCAGCCTTCTGAGTGTCAAGAGAACTGTGTGAAAATAGGTGTTGATTTTGGTTGGCTGTCATTCAGCTGAGGGGATACAACTGAAGCCCTTGCTCTCTTATAACTGGTGCCTCTTGCCCAAGTACAGCAGGAAGAGGAGGGAGCTAACAAGCACATTCCCAGCCACTGCATGTGGCTTATAGGCATTCCCCAGCATACATCTGCAGTTAGGTATGACATCTACTTAAGCAGATGCAACAAAATCAGTGAGATGATACAGTAAGGGTGAGTGAGGAGGATTCTCTAAGGGAGCTGCCTGCCCGTGCATACCACTGAAGGTTGCAGTAAAAATAGTATCACCCCTAGCACCTTCACTACACTGACTTCTTCAGTTGCTGTAGGGAAGCCTCATTACCATGGGATTTAATAGGCTGCAAACACTTTGGTCACACCCCATAAAACCATAAGTAAGGAGGTATTATACAGATGAGAAATTGGTCTATGGCCATTACACAGTACATTTCTCCCTATCTGCCTGAATGGCTCACTAGACAGCCCATTAGCATGAGACAGCAATGCACTCTCATTTCAGTGTAATACACCTCTGCTTAAACTGTTCTGTGAATCTAGACCTTGTCTTAAAACAAAACCCCAATCTCTGGCTTTTCAAGCACAGGATGGGAGGCATTATATTCCTTCATTCACTCACACTTAGCCGTACAGCTGCTGTGCTAGGAAGACTAGTTAGGGCAGCAGTAGGTGGACATGGGTGCTACGCTATTATTAAGACAGACTTGCAAGAGCTGTTTCACATCCACCTGTTCAGATCACAACCTCTACTCCTTCACACTATGATGGATCATTTACTCAAAGAAAATTTCTCAGTCCCCTTCCTAATAAGAGCATATTCTCTGGGCAAAAGGAAAAGTCAGGCCCTGCCATCAGGTATAATTTTTGTCCTTCGCCTATCATGCAATTCCCATGCCAGAGAATTAAGGTACCCAAATGCATCTGCATGACTTGGGAGTTTCTAGAAAACTTATGAGGTCTCACAGAGCTAATATCTGGGATATAATTCAGGTAATTTCCTCATGATCGAATCATCATCTGGAACTCAGTGTCTTTCATCTGAATCTTCTGAAATTGGAGACCATTTAGCCCAGTACATTTTACACTGAGCCACTGGAGACTGAGCTTCCATGAGGCAATATTCGGGTAGCTCTACTGCAGTCACTATACTGGTATGCAGGAACCTCTAACCCCCACCCTAACCCCACTCACAGGATTTTATAACTTACTTTCAGCTTATAGATCAAGGGCTTGCCTAGGAAAATCTGCAGAATCGTGCTCACAATAATGTACCCTACATAAAAATATGCTGTGAATGCTTGACACAGTCTTCCTGAGACTGATGGACTAGACTAAAGCCAGCAAGCCTAAACCATGGTCTTGGGCTTAGGTCTCGGGCTTAAGTATTCCTCCTTCAAATCACCTGCAAAGCCCAGTATGCATATATGCAAGTTGACCTTCTCCACAACATACCTCGTCTAGCACGGCCAGCTGTCACCAGCCCCAAATGCCCATGGTTAGCAGAATTGTCTAAGACAGTCTTTAAAATATAAATTAAAAAATAAGAAAAAAAAGGTACCATCTCTGCACTGGAAAGAATTATTTCTTTCTGCATTTGAGATTCATAGTTATATTACACAAGTCCAAATTCACAAGGCTGTTAAATGTCATACCCTGACTCATTTCAGCTGGGAAGACACCAGTGCTTTCCGTTATTTCCACACACAAAACAGTCACCTCAGATTGGTAGTTACTGCCAGGAGACAATCTGCAGCACAGAGTTAATGATCAAATTTCTACTTAAAGACTCTGAAAAAGCTTTCTCTCTGTTGATCAAGAAGGAAAACACAGACTGGATTCTTGATCTAAGCAACCTCAAATTAAGTGGTACTTGACCTGCATGTCAAGCATCACAGGATTTACCCCGTGCCTCCTGATGCAAGAAAACCACTACTGTCTTATTTTCCCAATGTCCAAAATGTCATTTGGAAGGCAGTACCTGGTTCACAGGAGCCATTCAGATCATAAATGTTGTTCCCAGTAGAGAACCACAGCCCTTCCCCTGCACACCATATCAGGTTATAAGGACTCTAAATCAACCACGCCTGGCTACATAAATCTATTCCTAAACTGTAAGGCAGCAGACTTCTCATTAAATGCAAAGCTCCCCCCTGAGCAAGAAGACATAGAGGATCTCCTGAAAGTCATTATATAATCCTCCTACAAGATCTCTTGACTGTGCTACCCCTTCTTAATAACTTCTGCAGTGGTGCAACCTTCTCTGACTTTCTTCCAGCCTTCAGACTCTGCTAAGCCACACTTCCACCTCTATTTGGGAATACCTGGCAGAAGAAAGGCGGCTGCATCTTTGCTGCAGGTGAAATATTTTCTGAACATAATCTGATATCCTGCCACATTCCAGTAAAATTCACGAGACATCTCAAGAAACCAAACAACTGTATGAAAAATAGAAGTATGCAGTATTTCATAAATTTCTACTCATTCTTCTGCTCGGGTAGTAAGTGTCAGGCATGAAATGGAACCACACCTAAGCCTCCAAAAAGCCAGTACTAGTATTAAGCCTGTTTTTTAGAAGTATCTCAAAAGAAAGCTAACTACTGAACACAGCCAATTAATGTAATGCAATCTGATCACTAAGTAACTTAAATATATAGTAACATATACAGTAAAAAGTCTATAAACTGAACAAGACTACTTTTAATAATAACATTCATAAATAATAAGAAAGGTTAGCAGGTGACCAGGATATAAAGGACAAAGCTTCCTCAAGATTTAGACACCAACTTCCAAAGCAAAGGTCTCATTGCACCTGTAGGTGGAAGTCTTGGTATACAAACGAGTTCACTGCCAGAAAAAACCCTGCATGGAGAAAGAATCTCTTACCCATTATATAAAGCTACAATAAAACAAACAAAACATATCTAACTGTTGCCTTTGGGTGGACTAGAACCCACTCTTATTTCTATTTTTATACCTTCAGCCAGGCTGCTCCTATGCCCTGTAGTTACTTGCAGCCATCAGAACTTTGCTGCTCGTATAGTTTCTCATCTGTGACCACTTCTTTTAAATACTGCTTTGCTTATAACATTTCTTACTTATAAAGCAGGAAGTTTATATCCGCATAAAGCAGATGAACATGGACTGAAAAGCCCATATAATTCTCAGGGCTGTAGTACAGCCTCTCTGACCATCTTTGCCCATGCTGCCCACTTCTTCTTTGAGTTCAGCCTTTTTGCTGTGTGCTTTACAATCCCACATCTGTAGTTGGGACTTACGTAATGTCAAAGATTCTACTTCGGGTAGAAAATTTTGGTTGTGCAGCTAATGAGTAGAAACATACACAAGTGTGTAAAGGCCATGAGATCCTCTCTGCCCCTGCCAGAAGATGCTCTTCCACCACGTCCCCTTCCTCGCTGGGACAGCACCCACCACATCAATCAGCCTTGCCCATGTTTCCAGCTCTGCAGTGGCCTCTTCCTTCTCAGTGGCTGCATTTTACCAGTCAGTAACTGTACAGCCCCAGGAACCAACAGAAATTAAAAAATATGCTCTCTGAAGCATTTTCCAAATATATATATATATATATAAAAAAAATCACTTCAGATTGCAACACCCTCACGGCTGAATTATCCTCTTGAAAATACCTTCCTCCTTAGGTGGCTTCACAACAATCTTACAGGGTTTTCTAGTTCTTTTAGTACCACTCAGCATTCATAACAACACAGAAGCTGGACCACATTTGCTCTTCCAGAACCTCCTGTTGCCACAATCCCAAAGAGAGGTGGGATGGATCTGCATGTTTTTTTGAATGACCAAGGGCTTGAGGGTCTGTCTGTCAAAGGTACTGGTGTGTGCTTGGAACAGCTCTTGTGCTACCTAGGAAAAAGAGTGAGTGACACTCAGTCACTTTAGATTTGAAATAGAAAGGCTGAGTTAGGGCAGCCATTCCTCTTTCTCTGCCTGCAGGACAAACTGACACTTTGCAGCCAGATCTAGTCCTTCCCTTCCTCCCTGTTACATTTGGAAAGGTCAGCATCTATTTATGTATTTACACTGACTGAGATAAAGCCAATTTGGCATGTGCATTATTGCAGATAAACTCCAGAAAATCAGGCTCACCAAAGATAGCCTGGCGAAGCAGCTTGGCTGAAGACATTTTAGCTAGCCCAGAGAGACCATAGCATACATCTGATGATCAACAGGGACAGAAACCCATTCCTTGATCTCTTCTAACTCACTTCAACAAGAACATGTTGCCCATGCAACATACTTAAAACATCTTTAAACATCTTGCATCTCAGTCTTTTTATCATAAATTTTTATTTTCATCATCAGGCATGTTTGTATTTTTGCTTAACTGACCAGATAGAACTCATGATGTTCTATTCCAGCTTTGCTAACAGGCTCCACAAAATGGTCCAATTACACAAATTTTAATCAATCAATATGGAATCAAAGTAAGAGTAGGAGTTTCACTTAACTAAATATTAAAACTTTTTTTTTTTTTAATCTCCATCACCCTAATGGCAATGGGTAGAGATTATCCAGGACTGAAGGGGAAACCTGGCACAATTTGTCTGGTCTCTACAGGCAGTATTTCATATCCTGCTTTATGAAAGGCACTATATGATACAACTGCTTGACTAATTCAGATGATCTCTTTTTAATTGCATTCCTAACATGCAGGCATCACTTCACAAGATATAACTAGCTCTCTGCCTTCTCATATGCAATATGTGTTCCATGTTGGCAATAATTAATGTTTATTACATTTTGGTTTTGAATAAATATATGTAGCCCAAATCAAGAACACAGTTTGCATTACAGTGGGCTTGGGGAAAAAGAAGAAGAGAAGAAGAAAAAGGAAAAAAAAAAAAAAAAAGAGAGAGAGAAAAGAAAAAGGGACAGCACCAAATCCTAGTTATATTCAACTCAAAAGAAGTCAGGAAGGCACTATTTAGACAGTAGAAATAATGGAAGTAAATCTAAGAGTTGCTCAATAAATGTTAGCTCTGCAGTACTTCATGCCATCATCAGGGGATGTTCACCTTTTACTTGAATCAAACTCCTATTTTCTTCTTTAGGATAGTATGTTTACCCTGTCAGGCAAAAAGAGAAAAAGCCTACAGACTCTACAACAAACTCCCTTTCCAAACCTGATTATTCTTGCTGAAATAATTATAAATTATTCTACTAGCTGTGGGCCATAACTGGACGACTAGGAAATTTGCTTTGACACAGCATAAGTACCAGCATCGGAGAAGGACATGATAAAATCTCTGGCCAAATGAGAAATGCTGTGAGCAATCAAGAAAAATAAAACATGCTCCCAGAATCTAAGAGGTACCCTCAATAAAAATGACAAATCCCATTGCAGAGTCATAAAATTATTTACTGCTACCCAAGACAACATTCACCCCAACAACCCCGAACACATCAGAGAACGTCTCCGTCTACATTAAGGACAAGTATTATAAATGACAATTAATAATTTTAAAATATTGCCATTCTGACCACAAGGTGTCCATAAACAGCTGACAGCTTTCTCAGATTTCATAGAATCACAGAATGATTTAATCTGGAAGGGATCTTAAAGACCACCTAGTTCTAAGCCCCCCTGCCATGGGCAGGGACAAGCTTCCATCAGCTCAGGTTGCTCAGTATCAATTGCATCCAACCTGGCCTTGAACACTTACAGGGATGGAGCATGCACAACTTCTCTGGACAACCTGTTCCAGTGTCTCACCACCCTCAGAGTAAAGAATTTCTTCCTAATGTCTAATCTAAATCTACCCTATTTCAGTTTAAACAGTTTCCCACCTGTTGTATCACAACACTCCCTGATAGAAGAGTCCCTCTCCACCTTTCCTGTAGGTGCCCTATAAGTACTGGAAGACTGCTATAAGGGTGTCCCTGAAGCCTTCTCATATCCAGGCTGAACAACCCCAACTCTCGCAGCCTGTCCTCAGCTGGGGAGGAGCCCCAGTCCCCTGATCATCTTGGTGGCCCTCCTCTGGACCCGCTCCAACAGATCCATGTCTTTCTTATGCTGGGGTCCCCAGAGCTAGACACAATACTGCAGGTTGGCTCTCACAAGAGCAGAATAAAGGGGGAGAATCACCTCCCTCAACCTGCTGGCCACACTTCTTTTGATGCAGCCCAGAGCACGAGTGGCTTTCTGGGCTGCAACTGCACACTGCCAGGTCATTTTCAGTTTTACATTTCTTTGTGGCTGAAGCTGTGTCCTTTGGGTTTCTCAAACACCATTTGTGATGACTATTCATGAGAAGCTCATGGCAAGTAGCCATTCTAGCTGAGAGCATTTTTGCAGGTAGAATTTTAGAAGGTATTTGAGCAGCTGGTGAATCATATTTTAGCAATCTGAAATAATTTACTAGTATCAAGTGTGTCTGACCACTTCAGGTGAAATACAACCAACCACGAAATTCTTCCACTGAGTTATTTTATTTTGTCAAATTAAAAACTTGAAGCTTAACATTAGAAATTTCTTTTGAACTGTATTCATGCCTCTGCCTTCCAGAACAATACTTTCCAAGGCAGAGTCAAAAGTTCCATTTGATTTAACTATTTTTTCAGCCTTTTGGGGAAAAGGCAAAGCAGACCTCAGAAATTCACCTTAATGTTTCCTTGTTATAAGCTTTTGTCAACAAGCAAAAAAGTATTTGCATAAACAGTTAGATATTGGGGTAAAGGGTTTTTCTCCTCTAATAGTAAAGATAGTCTGATATTTGCTTTTGAAACTCTGAGGAAGAAAAACATAGGAAGGAGAGCAGAGTTATTTAAAAAAATATTTGAAACCAGGTATTGTTTTATTCTCTAATTCAAAAGCAAATGAGTGTTAGCTCATGTTTTTCTCACATGGTTTTGAGTTATATCCCAGCTGCTCCTGTGGTTACATCATATTTACTCATAGCATCTAAAAATTACTACAGGAATATATGTAAGTCTGGTTTCTTCCATTCTAGTCAGACAGTAAAGGGTAGAAATTATTAGTCATGCTTCCCATTGTGCCTCAATAGAATGCAAGAGGACTCCTGGCCATTCACCAACACTGAGTTCCATTTTCTGTATAATAGTTGGACTACAATGGAGAAGAAGGACATTTACAAGTTACCCATGGCCTTCAGTGGCCAACCTAAGACATGGCAGCCCACCCAGCTCTTCAGAGGTTTCTCCAACCATGCCACTGATCTTAACTGCAGTAGGGTCATCTGCATCTCTGAACACTCACTACACCCAGATACATATCAAAATTACCAACTAATACTGAAACTTGAAGACTACATGAAAAGCTTCAGAAAAGTGGTAGGTATCGTGTAGGAATAACCTCTCGAGTAACATGAAATGTTGTAACACCACCAAAACCTTTTAACCTTTTCACTTTAAGAAAAAACTGAAAAACCCATGAGCTGATACTAAATTTGTATTTTGATGAAACAGCATTTTCATTGGAAAAGCACTCCATCAGATAATGTTGAACCAGCTATAAGGACTTTAGTTACAGCTTACTCACAAGAAAAAAAAAATACTCTATTTTGCATTGTTCACATTCAAAAATAAAGTGACCTAATATATAATAAGTTCTGACATACTTACATTACTTCTGCATACATTGACTCATAGCCAGCATTTTCAATGCCATAACAGACAGCAAGCTTCCTATTTAGTTTTGAGTTACTTTATCCTATAAGTTAACTTGTTCAGGACTGAGAAATCTTCTGCAAGTACAAAACAGCTTAAGCCCAGCAGATTGACTGGATGGAACCTTTATTATTTACTTCACAGGAAATACTTTTTTGATGACACCAGCAAAGCTTCAGCCCTTTACATTTCTGTTCCATTCCCTGAGCATTTCAGAGTTACCCATATTTTATGAGTGGTTTTAAGTTTCTGGATACTTTTGAAAAGAATATTAATCTTCACAAAAATGGCTTGCTGGCTGCTAGCAAGCTAATAGACACCATTCCTCAAAGTAGAAGCCTGAAAAATGTAGGTGAATACTTTTCTTGAAACAAAGAGAGAGGTAGAAAAACACTTTAAGAATTTACTGCAAATAACTCTTCCTAAGCTTTCAAGTTTAGTAGGATTTCATCTGATAAAGGTCTACAAAATTCCTCTGGGCAAAATATGTAGGAATAACATCAAGTTAGAGGCAGTGGTGCTTTCAAGAAAAGGAGTAGTACTGAGTAGCACTTGTCAGAATTGAACTGCCCATCAATTCATTAAAGGAATAGCATCTCTGGCACTGGTCCTAGAGCTGCTTTCTAGCATTGTTCTGGGGTTGGATCATAAAAATTCTCCTCTTCTACCACCATCCCTATGAAAGCATCTAAGCATCCTCTTCACAGACTGCTTGGCAAGCCTAAGGGACACTGAAGTCCCAACTCCTTAGCTCATGTGGTGCCTCGGGCATTTGTCTCTCCAGGGCCTCCCAGATCAACTCTCTCGATCCAGTCAACTAATAAAATTTGAAGATATGGCTTAGGAGCCTGGGAACCACCAGAGTTCCCAAGACTGTGATTCCTCTCTAACCAACATTTACCTCTCAGTACTGGAGCCCATCCAGTACTCCGCTCTTTGCTGTGAGAGGAGACGGGACACCACTTGGCCTGGCAGAGTGATAGGTTTTAACTGAAATAAGACCAAATTGGCAATCCAAAATCCATCACAAAATAGCAACCTCTCTGTGCCAGCTTTTCTGAAACCCTGAAGAGAGTGCACGCATTTTGAGCAGTACAAAGTCTTTGAGCAGTACAAAGTTCACAGCTCTGCCAAGGATTTCACTATTCTCCAATAAACAGTGCAATATTCTAGCAACAAATCATACTAATCATTACAAAAAGATTTACTTCTGCTCTACGATACACCATAAACTTTCCACCAGTCTCAAAGGCAGGGAGAGAAATTCTCTCCAGCAGGACAGCCCCTTTCCAGGAAAACAAAAATGCTTGCCATGCATGTTTCAGAATCTGCTTAGTTTGTTGAGCTTGCAGGGACACAGCAGCTGGAGAGCAGCCCAAGGGAGGCAGGCAGATGTCCATTAACTGGTTCATTGCAACAGGCACAGGCGGGTGACAGGACAGCGGACTGGTAGCATGAACAAGACACAGCTCTAACACCACTCCTCCAGATGATGTCTTAACACAGAATGTGGCAGCTCCCATCTCTTCTTCCCTACACTGCAGTTTTCCCTCACTCTTTCTCCACTAAAAGAAACTCATTCTAAGTTGTAACTCTGTCAAGAAGTAGAAACTACTCTTTCTTTTTTTTTTAAATAACCTTTTGATGTTTTATTTGCTGGGTAAGTTTAACAGCTGAGATCTCTGCTACATGTTTAACTGAAATAGCAACAAATGAAAAACCTGAGGTGAAGGACTCAACACTGATTGAGAGGCTTAGCAAACACCTGTGTCTTTAATTTGATAAAGTAATATGTAAATCAATTAATACATCCAGATGTTTGGCTTCCTTGAAATATGTAGCCACATAAAACATCTCTCCTTCCACACATGAAATTCAATATAATAAACCAATTATTTAACATCAGTTCATATATTAATTAAAAATACAAGAAGCTTAGATTAGTATTACAAATTCCTAGTGCTTGAAAACCTTGCACTTGGCCCAAAACACTTCTGCTGAACACCAGCAAACCACTTCTAGTATTCAAAACAGCAAGAATCAACAAAGTCAAGCGGTTGGCTTCTGTTATTGGGAGGGGAAGGAGAGGGAGAAAAAGAAAGAAATTGAAAAGAAAAGGTTACCAACCTGTGGGAAGAGAGAGTAAGTTGCATTGTCGATAGTGACAGAATATAAAAATTCCCCATCAAACCAGAGGTTCTTTCCCATCGGGGAGTTCAGCTTTGTCATGGCAAAGAGCTGCCCAGGGTCACAGCATTCATCCAGTAGTTTCCTAGTGAAGACAACCAAAAGAGAAAGCGTTGGATTAATGACAGCCCTGGCACAACACCCCTCACACTTGAGATCCTGCTGCTCTCAGATGTTCCAAAGCAAGTCGTTCATCTTCCCAGCCACTGGATGAACCATGGGTGACTTTTTTTTTACTTAAAGAAGGGCCAGAAAACTTGATCTTATTTCAGAAAGCCTTAGAAACAGGCAGCAAAAACTTTAAACCTCCATTCACTTTTGAGTGGCACAGAAATAGAACCAAGATTCAGCAAAAGAAACTCCATGCTTTACAACCTGTTCTAATGAATAAAATTCTGGTCTCACAGAGAGAAATCAGAGAAGCTCCTTTGAAAATGAACTCTGAGATAGACAAAAATTCAGTAAGAAACCTTATTCATGAAGAGCAGGCCTCCTAAAACCAAGTTACATAACTCAAGTATGGAAAAACTTTGCATTTCTCTCCAGTTACTAAATATCTTTGTGCTACATTCACAGCAGTATTAGAGGCTGCCTTCTGACTGAAATCCAACTTGAGTCATCC
Organism: Megaceryle maxima; assembly: GCA_024605025.1. Classification (NCBI taxonomy): domain Eukaryota; kingdom Metazoa; phylum Chordata; class Aves; order Coraciiformes; family Cerylidae; genus Megaceryle; species Megaceryle maxima. Next base: position 35,894 of record JANHGN010019385.1, on the reverse strand, counting down.
CAGTATGATACACATATATATATGTGTAGTGGATATTATACTTCTTGTCTCTTCACCCAAACTGCATATGCTCTTACACATTCGTTTCCCCAAAATACTTACTATTCAGACTGAGTAGAAATCGGAGAGCTGGTGAGGTGGTTAAAGGTTGCATCGAGCAAAAATTCTGTATCACAGCAAAATCAGCAATTAAGAAGCTAAAATATAAGATGATTAAAAGCTCTAGACATCTGCAGGAATATCCTATCTTTCTGAAGTCCACATGAGAGTAGCTCTCTATAGGAAGGATGATGCTTATCTTAGTTTTTATAGGCAATAGATATATGCAAAATATACATTGCAGAATTAGGCCATTACAGTGTATTAATATATTATTCTACATATTTCTCATTAATTTTAAAGAGACTGACATCATTCCCAGTTGCTACCTACGAGTTGAAAGTGACAGGCAGAAAAACATCAGTTACTAGTGACAACTCAAATGTTTTGATATGGCTGTCCTTTACTGTGAAAGACATTTTATTTAAAACCATTATGTTATTCACAGAAATGTTAACCTTCTTTTTTTTTTTTTTACATTTTTTAGCACTTTAAAAGGTT
>JANHGN010019385.1:0-34930 GCA_024605025.1 Megaceryle maxima | reverse complement strand
AATAATTAAAAAAAAAAAATCACTACTTCCCCCTATCAAAATTGATTTTGCCCAAAGTTAATAGTTTTCTGCATCCATGTGAATACTGTTTTCCATAAACACTCCAACTGAAAATTTGATGAAAACCATGGAGTGGATTTGTTGGCAGCCTAGCAGAAGAGGAAGCAGCTTGAAAATGTTGCATGGCCAAACAGAAAACCTAGGGGTGCCAGTGCTATTTGTTAGCTTCCACTGTTGGAGAAGTTCAGTAATTTGCTCTGGTTCAGCTCCAGGGCAGAGCTACCCCTGTTGACACCCCAGGCCCCTAGGACACTTCCTCACATGGAGGAAGGCTCTCAAGGGACAGCAAGCCCAGGGAAGCTGGACTGACAGCAGGAGGTCCACTCCTCTCCTAAAACAGGTACCTGAGAATAGTCTTTGCACATGACACACAGGCAGATTAAACTGTTAGAAGAAAGCAAGGTAACTGGATATCACAGAAAAGATCTAAATCTCTGTGCTGTGTAAGTCAGCCCCAAATTAGTGAGGTCTAGAAAAAACACAATTCCAGAAAGACACAGGCATACTGGGGAGGGTCCAAAGAAATGCCGTGACAATGATCAAAGGGCTGGAAAACCTGCCCTATGAGGAAGGACTTAAGAAGTTAGGTCTTTTCTCCTTGGAAAAGGTAAAACTCAGGGGGGACCTCATCTCAGTCTTCCAGTACTTGAAGGGTAGTTACAAAGAGGATGGATGCTCTCTCTTCACAAGGAGAAGACAAGGGGCAATGGGTACAAGTTGCACTGGGAGAGGTTTCATCTTGATATCAAAGAGGAATTTTTTACTGTCAGAAATATCATTCCATCAAACATCTTCCCTAAAGTTGTGGTGGAGTCCTCATCACTGGAAGTTTTCAAGATGAAATTGGACAAGGTGCTGGGTAATCTCACCTAGGCTCCATTTCCTACAAAAAGTTGAACGGGGTGATCATTCAAGGTCCCCTCCCACCTCAGTGGCTCTGTGATTCTGGAACCATTTTCCCTTAGACTGCCCACTGCAGGGCTGGTTTGTCTCCCTCCAAGCAGAACACAGCGATGTGTTAACCAGAGTGGACATTTCCATTCCTAGAAATACCAACGGGTCTACCTAAACCCACCACAGAAAGGCTTCACATCATCCTGCTGATGCCCACATGAAGCTTTCATCACACAACTGTGAAAATCAGACTAGAGGAAATTTGAAATCTCTCACCAAATAAAAGATTTGAGAGTGGATATCCTCCCGGCTGTCCAAAAATTGCAGTTTGCTGTCTTTGGAAAATTATTCCTCTCTCTGTCAAGTAGAAAGACAGTAATTTTTGCCTCTTTCCCCTCCTTTTCTTTGTATTTTCTATCCCCCACAGAAACATTTTCAAGAAAATGCAAGGTAATCCAAGATCAGCCGGAGCCTCAACTCTACTTAGAGTTGTTTGTTATACAGTTGTATAACAAAATGAAAATTTCCAAGTGAAATCCTGGAACTCATAGCTTCTTTGGAGGTCTGGTCTGAGCAAGCAGCACAAAAATAACAGATAACTCAGTGGAAAGGTATCTAGGGAATGTTTTATATTAATGAATCTTTCCTTAGGGTAAACTGATGAGCTAAGTAACAGCTCTTTGTACAATCCTCTCCTCCCTCATCTATTAAACTAGATATATATACACCTACTCTTTCCCCTTCCCAAAAATGCATTCTTTCCTATTCCCATTGAATCCTTTGTTAATAAATCTATTATGAATAGCAGCAGGTGCCTCCTGGAAGGTGGACAGATAGGTCACTAGTTCAAGTAGCATCTGTATGCATTAGGACAAAAATCTCATGGAGTCGCATGTGCTGTCAGAAAAGAGCAATTATTAAAAGTCTCACATTTTTCAGCCTCTCTTTCTGATCCAAATCCCACAACTACAAAGTGAGAAGAGCTCCATAGGAAAATGTACATTAAAAAGCAGAATGGATTCACAAGCAAACCTAAAGCAGGGTACGGTGTAGGATCGAGGAGCCTGAACTTATTTGCTGATCTTAATTAAAATGTATAGCTAAAATGTTATTATAGAATTTGCAAAAAAATGTGGCAGCTTTTAGCCAAAGATTTCAAGTCACTGCAAGAATTCCTTCACTCACAGGACATAAATAATATACCTTTGACTCAAAGTTATCTCCAATTCAGAGGAGACCTGCATCCTCCAAGGATAAGGAAATTAGAGGAATTAAACAACTTGAATACGGGTACTGAAAAGGCACTGTGGGCCCTCAGACCTGAGAGCACTTAAGGGAGAAATCCCTACTTGTGAGAGAAGCAGGAGAAAAGTTACTTTGACAACCTCACTTCAGGCCTCTAAGATTTCAGCTGGAACTGGGAACCAAGTGGGTCATTAACTACAAGGCAGTGCTGGCACTGAAGTGGCTCTGCACATCAACTCAAGCAGCAACCTGCGCACAAGGCAGGAGCTGAGCAGCAGTTTCAAGATGTTCACCACATCCCCGCGGTACACTCTGCTGAGGTTAGACCAGCAGACATCACACACTGAAACAAGCAGAATGAAATAGCTGGTGCCATGGATCCTACATCCACGCTACCTTATTTTCATGGCATTTACTGCAGACTAACTCTGATCTGGTTTCACAAGGGTTTGCAAGTGGCTGTAGCACACTTGAGTGCATTACTGAAGTGCAAACCGGGGACAATCAGATTTGCCTCAAAAGCCCAATTCCAACCAAAGGGCCAATGCAGGTGCACTCTCCTCCACCTAAAAGCAGAGAGGAAGCCACCCTTGCAAAGTCTAAACATAAATTCATACATAAACTCAGTGAAAGAGCTTACATAAAAATCCCAAACTAATTTACCCTTCATATGAAGTCAACTAACTTTTCAGTTTGATTTCACTTTGCAGCCAGTTAATGCTTAATGTCACCTTGGTCTGACTCAAGTTCCAGACAATAATGACTCGGTAACTATTTCAAACATTCCAAATGGCTTAAAACTGGCAAGTACAACATCTTAAAATCAGAAATGGGCAATTCCACAGTATGGATAGTCAGACGGGAGATCACAGCCCTTTAGCTATTTCTTCAGGTGAAGTAGGTCCTGGCTCCCCAGAACACCACCACTTTCTCCAGCTCTTTGCTATGCTACATGAAGCACACAAGCACTGTCAGCACTGTGCAAGGGAGGGGGGGAGCAAAATTATTATTTTCACATTTTTCCTTCTAAACCCCTGCAAGAGGGGTGTAGTACATCAATGATGGGAAGCCACTTGTCAGGCAGCAGCAACAGGAGGGCAGTTTCATGAAGGATTACTGAAGGCTTAAGCCTGATCTTAAATGGAATGATGGGCAGAGGAGGCATGGCATGGCATGGCATAGGAGTGCAGGGGTAAGGGTTCCAAGCAAGGCTGGTCAGTGTTATTGAGGTCTAATGGTGCCCTAATGCTGGTAACACTACCAACACCCCTTTTTCTGCCCCAAAGGTATAGCAGTTTTATAGCAAATCACACACACTTGCTAAACCTTGCACTGAACAGGACCCTATCCAGGTTTGCAGAGCCATGAAGGATGATGCTGCATGCACAGGACGGGGAGACAACAGGAGAGTGCCAGAAGTCCCTGTTGTGAACAAGGGCATCGATTCAACCATTGCTCAAAAATGGTAACATGAAACTTATTATTACTGTTTCATTACAGTTTGGCTTTAATGGCAGCATTAAAATGATGGCTGATGTTCTGGTTCATATTATGAGGATGATGAAGGGACTGGAACATCTCTCTTACAAAGAAAGGCTGAGAGCCCTGGGGCTGTTTAGCCTGGAGAAGAGAAGACCGAGAGGGGATCCTATTAATGTTTACAAATATCTGAAGGGTGGGTGCCAAGTAGAAGGGGCCAGTCTCTTCAGTGGTACCCTGTGATAGGACAAGGGGCAATGGCCACAAACTGGAACACAGGAAGTTCCACCTCAACATGAAGAAAAACTTCTTCACCGTGAGAGTGACAGAGCCTGGAACAGGCTGTCCAGAGTGGTTGTGGAGTCTCCTTCTCTAGAGACTTTCAAAACCCACCTGGATGTGTTCCTGTGTGGCCTGCCCTGCGGTGATCCTGCTCTGGCAGGCAGTCTAGACTCCAGAAGTCCCTTCCAACCTCTACCATTCTATGGGTCTATGAAGTCTGAAAAAAAAAAAAAAAAAAAAAAAAAAAAAAAATTTGCCTGGATTTAACTAGTATCATGCTAGCCTATGGCTGGTGACTACAAAATGGAGCCAGGAGCTGACAGCTTAAGACTGAAGCATTTATTCTGACATAAACCTTCTTTTCTTCACATTGCAGTTCACATTCACCTCAGCTGCCCATGTTTTGCTTTGGGATCAAATGAATCTGAACATCCAGAGAAAAAAAATTAATCTGCCTTTGGAGTTTCAGCTGGTGCCAAGCCAAAATCATCAGGCCTTTGCTCACAACCAGGGATCTGTGGTGCTGCTGAAATCCAGAGTATGGGTGGTCACTTGGGTTCATTAGGGAAAACCTGCACAGCTCAATTTCGATGCAATTGCTCTCCTAAGAACATCAGGGACAAATGAAGAGAACAGCCAATGCAAATGCTTTTGCTATTCACACAGGCACAATGAATTGGGTTTTTTTGGGAAAGCAGCACTAGTTTAAGCTCTAACTAGAATTAAAAACTTTGCCAAAACCAACATCTAAATCAAGAATACACTGCTCTGCACCGGTTTGTTTCTGGAAACCCTCAGTGACCTAAGCTTGAAGAACAGGTCTAAATGCAATGAAAAAGAAATACAAAGAAAGAGCAGAGCAGAACAGAGAGGTAATCTGATCTACTTCCCAGCCAAGCTTTCTGCAATACAATAAGATTTTATTAAGACTAAAGTCACAACAGTTTTTCTCCTCACTTTTAGTATTACATTGTTTCTTGATATTAAACTTTCCACCCATTTCAATGCCCCCTGCAGCAATTGCCAGTGTCTGGACTTCACAAAGATCATGTAATATTTCCCCTATCTTCATCAAGAGAGGAAATATATCAGGACAATAAAAAGGCCACAGGCAGAAGCAAATCAAATACTGAACTGCCTGGTGCTGCAACCCATGTGAAAGGAAAGAGGTGGCAGATAGACCATAGACACTTCTCAGCATAAGGACATTTCATGAAAACCACCTTTGTTAGCTTAGCAGCAGAACCACGTGCAACTTTTTTTAGTGAGTAACAAATTGTAACTATAAAACCAATGAAGAGTTTCCTACAAACTGACAAATTAATAACTTGAAGGGGAAATTATGAAATCAAGCACTTCCATCTTTTCTGCATCATCAGTATCTTTTCTGTTAGAACTTTCTTCCAGGTCTTTCTGAGGTACCCAAAGGGGGGAAGAAAAAAAAAAGTATTTTATTTAACCTGAGATTCCTGTATCTTTGGATTTTCACTACTTATTTTAAAATATCCCTGAATCAGACATTTGGTGCCACCCATGTAGTATAGCTCACAGCTCTGTTTTCCAGACTGAAAAAAAAAAAAAAAAGAAAAAAAAAAAAAAGAAAAAAGAAAAAGAAGCAGCAGCTGTTTTTTTGTCTCCTGGGTGTTGGACTTCCCTATCCTTGCTACCCTGCTTCCATACAAATAAGCTCTGCTGCCTTGCAGTAAGCAAAATCTGAGCTGTCAGCCATTGCAGTGTGTCATCCTCATCTGGGACTGCTTTTGTCCAACTCATTCTTTCCCACCCCCCAGAAATGTCCAAGTGATCTCTTTTTTCCAGATTTTTTTTCCTCTACCCTCCTTCCAAACAAAGCTAGACTTAGTGCTTAAAATTTCAAGGATCTTAAAAGTCTTTCATCCATTTTCAGAAGACAGCAGTAGCAACAGTATTACCTGGTGCACCTTCCAATTCCCCAAATACTTAAATTTCTGTTCTCTCAAAATTGAACTGTGGTTCAACTCCATCTCTGAAGCCTCAGATGATTTTGGATTATTTAATTCCTATCAGATTCTCCTTTGAGTTTAAACTCAAAAATCAGATAGCGTGATAAAGATACACAGTTACTTTAGCTGATTATGCATCCTCTCTTTGATCAGAACCCTGCATTTTAAGAACAGAAAATGAAAGGTTACACTTCTCTACCACTGTAAACAGATGTGATTCTTTTAATAGCATCACAATTTATTCCATACCTTCATTAATACTGCAAGTGCAAAGGAGGACTGAACTGTGCAACATTTAGACTGCCGAAGTATAGATGAGGCCAAAATTTGCCAGGGACTGTCTTTGTTACTGAACAATGCTCATGAACTAGAAGAAAACAGGACATTTCTCAGTGAATGGAAGTCTACCTGAACATCTGACAAGCCTTAAGTTTACCCTTCCTCTTGTCAATTTCTTCACTTACAAACTAAGCAGATTTGATCTGGAAGTTATTGAAACACAGAATGGTTAGCCTCTCTTCAGAGAAAATACATTTGATTCATGCAAACTTGCTTCCAACTGCTATGCACAAAGCCCACTTATAATCTCTGAAACACAAATTATGAAGTATGAATTATACAGTTTGAATTCAAGTATTTGGTCAGATGAAGTTTTTCTAAGACTCTCATACCAGCTGTACAAAGAGATCTTTAAAAGGAAACCACCACAAGCTGTGACTTGCACTGTAGTGCTGCTTTATTATCCATGAAGTAAAATCCACTGGAATGCAGGATGCCTCCAAGTTGTCTGTATTTTTCCCAATGAAATCCCAACCACATGCAGGAGAGAGAGCAGCAGTGACTTGTCATCTCATATAGGAGCTGGGATGAACAGCCACCACATTCCCTTGAGAAGGGATGAATCTGAGCACAAGCTCAACCATCAGCTGATGGTTTCTGGGCAGTGGCCAGCAACTGAAGAGAAATGACCTCACATGATACTGGATTTCCCTGGCACTGCCTTAGACTGCTCCTTTGCTTTGCTAATGCCACCATCACCAACCCCTAAATATGACAGCTGTGTTTGAGTCGTTCCCAGGGCAGATGCAGGGTTCATCTTGCTTCATTCACAGTATTTGAAATGTAAACACCTCTATCCAAGTCACACCAAAGCTTCTTCATACCAAAAATAGCTTCTTTTAGGGTGTGGTTCACATCCAACTAAACAGACACCTATTTCCTTGACAATAACCATAGGGATCAACTACCTTAGATGGAGATATCTACATTTGATAGTTTAATTCCAATTCACAAAGCCAGACCTGCAGCTCCAGACCCTAGGAAGTCTCCCAAGCTTCTGCAGTCAACATGAGCTGTGAGGGAGGGACTGTAGGTCTCTGTCTGTCTACAGCACCTCACAGAAGGATGCTGTTTGCCAGCAGCCTCGTCTGATGATCTTTCAGCTCTGTGCATTCAGCCCTCACAGTGGGCTGTCAGAAAGATGAGATGGCACCACTGCACAAACCGGTAGTGTTGTCAGAGAGAATTCAGAGGTAAAGGGGAGTGGGGCAGGTGGAACAGATTAATTGCTTCATGCACTATTCTTCTTCTTTTAATCTTATAAACCTGGCAGAAGGAGAGCAGCTTTCACAGAGATGAGGTGAAATTAATGAATTGCTGTCTTGCAAAATAGCAGAACCATCAACTGAGACAGAAAGTTACAATCCATAACAGTGCTGCTGCAGGGGGGAAAAATGAGTTCTTCTTACCACTTCCCTCCTTCCTTTCAGCAAAATTGCTGCTTGCTTTGCGCTGCTACAAGCACAAAGAAATATTTGGCATCAACAAGGGCACAGGATGGCTGTGTTCTTCCAGGAGGAGATTTACTAAAAATACATCGAGCGGCTCTTATCTTACATTTGAGCTTGTAGTGTCTAGAGTGATGATGATACATACCATCTAGATCTAAGCAAGTCAATTATCACATTACAGTGACTTCTCCACCTGTTTCTGCAACCCAGATAAAAGCTCTGTTAAGTATTATATAATGCTCCTCACAGAAGTGCCCCCCACACTCCAATCCAAGAAAGCTCATAGGGAGCTTTTTACTAATATGATCAGCTAGTCATGCCCCTCCATAGAAGGTAAATTGCCAGAAAAAGAAGAAAATCTTAATTTTTTTTTTTTCCCCCTTTCCTCTATTACACAGATAGAAACATCTCAAAATGCCTGAAAACTGAGACCACAGAAATGAAGAGGAGAGGAATAATCCTCCACTGGTCAGTCCAAGTGCTCTTTGATGGAGAAACGGTATGTAACCAGGCAGCCAGTGCCTATACATATGATAGAGACAAGAAGATGGAAAAGTATCCCATCAACTTTGTGGGACTGAATTCAGTGATCTCTAGAAGTCCCTTCCAATCCCTACCATTCTATGATTTAACAGGCATGAAAGAGCAATACATTTTCAAAGGCATAGGAAGATGCACATTTGGGAGGAAGCTTCAACCCATCAAAGACATATGAATAGATCTACAACTGAAGGCAGCCCTGTTTTGAAAGGAAATGTGTTCCTCTCACTTTTCAGAAACTGCTTCCTACATCTCATAACTATCAGTTGTTTAGGAGACAGATTGAGTTTTGCCTGGTTGGAAAGTATCCACCTGACACTCTGCCAGCTAGCAGGATGAGCTGATTCGACAAACGAAACAGGAAACCTCAGGTTTGATCTCCCTTCTAGCCAGCCCACTGTTTCTCATGGAATTTGTAGGAAATGTCTACCTTTAAGACTTCTATTATTCTGTCTAACCAGAATGAAAGTAGCTAGTGAGACAGCTTTCCTAAAGGGGATGGATTATGACAGATTCCTGTCATATGTATCACATTTCCTACTGGCTGAGATGGGGGAGAAAAAATAAAATCCAATAAATGCCAAATAATACCTTGCTTTACCTTTCTTGAAAAGGACATTGACAAAATTCTGTGTTCTTTGTTACCCCTGTATACTGCGAATTACCCACCAGATAAGCTATAATAGTCTCATTTTGGATGAAAGCCATAATTTAATGTATCTGACACTGGACTTCAGTTACAGCCCAACTTGCTGCCACCATCAACATCACTTTTTGAAAACAGCTGATGATCAGTTGGCCAAGCACCCAGAGATATTTCTGAACTCAGTTCAGTGATCCTTCTGTGTGCTGACAGATGGCTTCTAGCAGATGAAGATGAATGGCAAAATTATTACCGATTAAAACAGAAACATAACTTGAACTTGGATTTCCACTGCTTGCGGTTACAAGTTTCTTTTTTGAAGTGGTTTTGCTAACATGTTTTAAATCTTGTCTCAGTACTAGGTGCTATAAAATCAGTTTCATTGATATAAATACTTTGCTAAATGCAGTAAGTGGATTAAAATAAGGAAAGGCACTTCCAATTTGGAATATCTTTTCATTAGAAACTTCAATTCCAAGTCTTTTTAGGTCTCTCTTCCTCTGGTGAAGCCACAGGAAAAAAAAAAAAAAAGTTAAATGGCAATCATCTCACACTCATCTTTAACGTCCCTCGTACCTGAATTTTGGCTTTTGCCTGTTTTACAGGCTTACTAAAACCAGAAAAGATCTCACCAGTTCTGAGTGGAAATGAGGGACGGTTATTCTAAGACCTTATAGAGAAGGTCAGCTGAGATGCTTTCACTAGTCATCTCCATACACCTGTCCCAGGAAAAAGAGACAACATACCCTTGGGGGTTGGACTCGAAGATCTCCAAGGTCCCTTCCAACCCCTGACACCCTGTGATACCTGTGGTACTCTCTCCATCTTCACATCTTGCTCTCCTGTAAGCCCAGCAAAAGAAAGTATTGATTATCATCAGGGTGTGCTGCAGAACTTGGACCCTGGTATGATAAAGCAGAAGCAAATGCTAAGCCTGTTGCTGGACCACAGGATTTCTTTTTGCAGCTCTCCTGCTTCCATTCTTTGTGGCTGAGTGACAGCTCTGTGTTGTATTAATTGATTGGCAATGCAGGAACACTTAGTGGTTGAAGCCCCATTTGACACTCAGGTAATTCTACTGGTGTGCTTCAAGTCTCAGTGTCCTTCCTACGATGCTCACACCACCAAAGCCCAGCCACTGCACAATTAGGCATCTTTTTTATGTTGGTCATCTAAACTGTCCACAGTCAACAGAAGGACACTTATCCTACACTAACACAGGTGTCTAAGGCAGATAAAAAACCTGTCAGTATCTGCAAGTACCACAGACTGTTCATTTCTTATAGCAGGAGGGAACTATAGTAGGAGTACTAACAGAGAAATTTAACTTTTAGATAAAGTAAGTGTGATGAACCTCAACCTGCTATATCCATAGGTGACTATACATCACTGAAGTCTGTTGCTTACCTCCTGGCATAGACAATAGGAACACAGTCACACAAAAGTGATTTTTATTTTATTTCTGAACATATCTCAGTAACAAAACCTGCTGTATAACTTACTCCCTCTATGACCTCCTTAGAAAGGATAAAATGCTGATGCAGAAGTAAACATTTGCCATTTGCTCTCAATAGTGCTGACAGCTTACTGACCACTCAATGCAAATGAGCTCAGATCTACCCTCTCAGCAATGCCCACTACTGCAAACTAACCTAGCTAGTATCTAACAGCAGCTATGAAAAGAGTCCAATAGATGTTCACCCACTTTCCACCCACATCACCTCATTTCCAAGTCACGCCACTCCTTCAGTGGCAACCTAACCCGAGTCAAGTCCCTTTGGCTAGCGTCACAGGACCAATTCTCTGTTCATCACCACAACTATACATGATTCCAGGGTGTATAAAACATGGGGAATTTTCTGGGTCACATGTATCTGGGACCAAAGCACACCTTTTCCTCTAAACATGTACTCTACACTGCTAATAGTCAGCTGCTGCTTTCAAAAGGCATACAGAGGCTTATCATCTGAGCCACTCCAGACTATAAGAGGAGCTGGCAGGATCCCCTGGAACGCATCCTCCAACCAGTTACAAAGAATTTGCCAGTGTAATCAGGGAACATAAACCTGGCCTTTCAGGACATATAGTCACATGGCACTGAAAGCACAGTTTCTGAAAGTCAAATTTCGAAAGCTCCCAGAATTTCACAGGCACATTACATCATCTTGTCAGAGCTCTGAAACAGTCCTTAGCATAATCCAAACAGCTTCAGGACATCAAGGTCATTACATATTTACAACTCCAGCTTCCAACTCATTGCATGCTATTTTTGCCATTTCCATTGAATAACTAGATACTTGGCAACACTTACTGCAAACATGGGGTTGCACAACACACCACAATGTTTAGTGGTTTGGTTCCAGGGGCTTGGGGTGGGGAGGTTGCCTAAACAGACATAGGAGAAGCAGCAGTAGAAAACAGGCAGTTGCTTGGCAGTGAAAAAGAAGGTGTGTGGAAGAGACAGGAACCACGTTCAAGACTATCCTAATCTAACTAGTTTGCTGCACTATGCTGTTTGCTGCTGGGAATACACAAAACCCATCACCCAGAGTAATCAAAATATTCCCTGGGGATAAACGTGATTTATGTACTAAGCTCTTTTAGGCCTGGCCAACTTCAACCCTCTGTCTCACCTGGTAGCCTTTAACAAGTTAACACTAAATGTGAGAGAAGAATTCCTGAAAGACTGTCAAACACAAAACTGCAGAGGCTACTACATGCTATGACTCCTGCCTGGCTTTGCCAAGATGTTTATTTTCCATCTACCTCTCCTGCCTCTGCCATCTGCCAGACCTGCCCCCAGCTATCCAATCACACCTCCTCTGCACAGGCACGCACACGGAGCAGGAGGGTTTGGGAAACCCTAGACTTCCAGTGCTGCAAAACAGCTTCCCTACAGCTTTGGGAAAGGTTCCAGTCAGAATTCAAGGCTAGGGTTTTACTTTCTCTCCTCTTTCTGCTCCGCTGGCTGAGTTTTCCACCCTTCGACTTCTTTATTCCCAAAAACCCAGTTACAGGATTTATTAGAGTTAAGACAGTAAATAGGTGAACTGCTGCTGTTGAGATAGCTGCCTGGCGTACTACAGCAATGCAGAACACACTACCTTGGAATGCCTGCGAGAATTCTATATACTGCAACTTTATGAAATTCTAAAGAAAAGCAATATCTAAAGCATTTGACATATACAGCCACATGTACCACAGGAAACTATTTTTGCTTGAAAGACTACTGTGGAAAACCTAGATTTAATTAGCTGCTGTGCTCTAGTTTTCACAGACTACCCATAATCCAAAGAAACCTAAGTAATAACAAATACTGGGACTAGGTTCTGAAAGAAGCTGAAAGGAGAAATTAGAAACCAGCAGTTACAAACAAGACAAAACTCAGTCGTGCCAAGACTCTCAGGCTAGCATGTCCAAGAGATGCCACTGAACAGGAAAGCAGAAAAGGAGCTGTACTGCCCCTGAAGATTTATGCAAACTCTGCACAGCTGGAGCTCAAACAAGCCTTCTCCACAGCAACCAGGCAGCAGGCTGAAGTGTAGTACATTTGCTCATATCTTCTACTTTCACCTCATGCTAGGTAACCACCATGGGGAACAAACCGTTTCAAGACAGCAGAGATATCTGCTTTAACCACTGTCACGTAGCACTCTTCTTCTGCCCACGGGAGGAACCATCTTCTGGTTTCCCATCCACCTTCTGCCTCTCGTACTCTACTGCTTCACCCCCAGTTGAAGGTGGTCTTGAGCAATTCCCCGTCCCTCCTACAAACAGATCAGTAACCCAAGTTTACTTTTACCCAAGTGGCCACATTGTCATTTCCAGAAGAGTGAGGTTTAGTGCTGGTAACAGAAACCTCCTTTAAACAACTCAAGGAAGTCTCTGGATAGCAAACTCTGGCTCCACTACAAGACTTGCATCTCCCTGGCATCTCAAGGAAGGGCAACACAGAGGGATGTAAGCAACCTGGGAGATTTCTGGAGTGTGTCAGAGATCATTTGTGATACGGCCATTGATGGTCAACTTATAGCTGGATCTACTAGAAACCCTAGCCCATAATATAGCAGAATTCAAGATCCTGACAGAAGTGCAGAAGGAGAGTAACAGATTCTGTAATTTAGTGACTGACCTTGAACTCATCAGTCTGGACTGGAAATAGCTTGTAATCATTTATGAGTATTGTGGAAGCTACATGTCAAAACCAAGGGTCTCTCAGCAGAGACACAGAGCAGAGGCAGTCCCTGCCCAAAGAGACGGTCTCTCTTACTGACCCCTCTTCCCCAACTTGCCCGGGCAGCACTGAACTGATTTCATGATGAACTGACAATAGACTCCAATGCAGTTTACTGGGCTTGTGGGGTTTTTTTCCCCGCTACTGAGTGAACATGAGAAATGTGTCCTGTCAGGCAGATAAATGTCAGTCTCTGACCAGCATGAGAAGACTTTCACGTTCATAGCCACAGGATGCATACTGCACAAAAGTTAACCCAACATTTGCTTTCTACAAACACTTTTGACTGAGCTTTTTATTACATTCAGAGCTCCCAGGCCTGAAACTAGCTGGTGAAAATCCACACAACATTTGAGAGCATCCAGCAACTGGGCAGCCCAACTGCCAGCTTTCTAGATCTCAAAATCATCTTGAAAATTCACCTTGCAGCTCAAGGATGCAGAACAAGTTATAGAGCTATATTTAATCGGGGGAATGTCCTTCAGTTGGTCTATGCTACTCATCTCAAGAAATTTAAGCAGTTAATTATTTAGAAAGAAGAATCGTATTTCAGAACTAGTAACTGAACAATTTTGAAGAGTAATAACTGAGTTTCCACAGTAATTAAACTGTTTACAAGAGGGCTGAAGACAAGCTATTTATTTTTCAACAGCATGATGACATTTTGTTTTCTGGTACAATGTTACAATCTAAAAATAAACCAGATAAATAAGCAAATTAGTACAAAAAGAGTCTATCAGCCAAAGAAGAAATAAGTTTGTTTTTTTTAAGAGATTAAGCAGCAATTTAAGAAGATTAGATATATACGATATATATATTTAAGAATTAACCATTCTAAGAACACCTGCATTTCCTAAATTAAAGATAACGAAGGTTAAGACAGGACTGACTGTTTATGTATGCCCCAAGAATACGAAATATTGTAATAATTAACAACAGTAATTTTGAATGAGGTATTAAACTAAGCTACTGAAGGGTAAACCCATAACCGTAAGAATCTGAGACACCGATTTATTTGGGAGATTATAGTACATATCCCTATCAGTGGCATGACTTTCCCTACAACATTTAGTGCCAGCACTTGACAGAGATAGGAAACTAAATGGACCTGGTTTAGTAATCTGTCTTACTAAAGACATTTCTGTGATCTTATGCACTGTAATAAAAGTCCGTTATCAATTGATCTATGTTGCACACTCCTCACAAATCTGCCCAAAGGGTGTATCTTCTCAGCCACTGGAAAGCAGGTATAGCTGGGGCAGAAGCTAGATGATTCCAAGACACAAAAATTCACCACAGAAGCTCCACGTCTATCCCCATAAAGCTTTTGCCTGTCCAGAACTGTTCCACAGTTTGGAACCAAAACTAGTCAAGTGCAGGTGGCCAAGGAATTCTGGAGTAGATAAATATCCTGAGCGCAGTGCAGTTTTGAGTCCCTGTTTCTAAATATGTATTATCTATACATCAGCTTAATGCCAACTATGTGTACAACCCTACTGGTACACCAGCTAAAAAATGCTATGGGTAGCATCCAGAAGGAACAAAACAGTACCTTTGTATTAAAGTACAACCCCACTTTTAGATATGAGAAATCAAAGAATCACCCCAATGCAACTCATCATCCCTAAGCATGAGCTGCTGGTGTCCCAGAGGACAGTCTAAACCTCAGCAAACAAAGTTTACTAGATGCCAAGGCTGTGGATTGTCTAGTTGGCAACATGCAATCACAGAATGAAAAAAAAAAAACCAACAAAAAAAAAACCACCACACACACACACACAACACCAAACACCAAAAAAAACAACATAAAACAGAGCAACAAATGTTGTTTTCCCATCTTATTGCTAACCATATGGACATTTTCCCTACCACAGCTCTTAAGTAGGACAGGTACCAGAGATAGCTGCAGTGAGTGGGCTGTACTCCACATATTTCATCACTCTACTTCCAGATCTCACCACTTGAACAGTCATCTCTAGAGCAAAATTATTCCCATTTCTCCTATCTTGTGGCAGGAAAATGCCCTCTCCTATTACAGTTTCATAGCCTCTCATACCTCACATAGGCCACTGAAACTGGACCCTCAATTAGGTCAAGTGATCTTCTTCCATCTGACACTTTATCTTCTTAACTGAGATTATAATTTAATCCATGTTGTTTTAATTAATTGTTAGCTCCTTGGATTATTTTGCCCAACTGACTGAGATGTGCTTAAATTGTCTGCTTCACTGAATGTTTCATTTTTAATTGATTGCCCTTCTGATTTATTATATATTTGTTCTTGTATTTCCAAACTACAGTCTGTCTTTCTCTGCTATTCTGCTTCACATAATTTTTTCTTTACTTTCTTCTCTGCTTTTAATGTTTCTGCTTCTTCTTCAGCACCACTGCTATTACAAACTACTTGCCTCTATTGTGTTAAACCCTTCCAGCCTTCCACCTCCCTTCCAACCTCCCAAGGCCCCTCCACCTCACCACCTTACCATCACCCTGTCCCACCTTATCGTCTAAGCACAAATATTTTCTTTCCTTCTGGAGTACCCCACTCCACAATCCCTTCCCCTCATTCCACAAGACAGTTCTGGTACATTTCCCAGTATAAGACTTAAGGGGTTTTTAAGTAAGAAAAAGAATATTATGAAGGAAGACATCCTGTCCCTGAGAATAGACAACAATCAGGACCAGACTAATGCAGCAAGAGGAGAAGGAATATTGTGCATGGTTTGTTGCAGACAGGAAAGAGCACGCTCTTGTCCTCAAGGACATGTGAACTTGCCCACTCCCAGCCTGACAGCTTGCTCTGGCTTATGGTTTGGTCTGAGCCGGGCTCCCAACTGGGGAGGCCTGCTGGGAGGAGGACAGAGTTCTGGCAGCTGCAGGAAACTGCCTGCCATTCTTCAAAAAGGGGAGGCTGTTCCCCACCAAGCAGGGGCTGAGCTGGCCCTGCCCAGAAAGGCTGAAGAAGCCAGAGGGGCAGGGCTCTGGCAGCCAGCGAGCAATTCTGTGGGCACCTGGAAGAAAAGGATATATTCTAAATAGGCATAGCAAACAAAATAGCAGTACCCCTTAAATGAGAGCACTGTCTGACATACCCATCCCACCCACTTAACTGACTTCTCATTTTCTTGGTTAACTTCAGCAACATCTGAACAGGGAGGAGGGAGAGCATCAAACTCATCATTAAGATCCTGCAAGTTCTGTGAAAACGTGTGTAGAAGAGAGACTGAAATTTGTGAGCCCCATGCTGGCAGAGCTGTTCCCCCTGTTTGAGCACAGCTGGCTGCCTGGTCAGCACCTGCTCCCTCTCTCTCCATCACCTCTCAGGGTACAAAAGGAGTTGAGGGAACTGGGATACAAATGGAACCTCAACAGCATGGCTATTTATAGAACTTACTCTTTAAAGTGGGAAATTAGGCTTTTATGTACATTTTACAGTCTGATACAGCCAGTAAATACTGATACTGTAGTATCAGTATTTAAAAGGTGCTGCTAAAAAGAGCAAGCAAAAATCCTAAGCAAACCTTCAAGCAATTAATGCAAGAAAATCTGCTAAGTATGAGGATAAAAGTAAAAAATAATTAAATAAATCATTCAACCTACTGTGTCCTTCAACAAGGCATCTCAAGGTAGGAATCTTGCCTGGAAGTTGGTTTAAAAATCATGTTTTTAAATCACGTTCATGTGCTCAGTGCCTAGTCCAGACCCGGAGTGGTCTTTTCCCCACTGAAACATTCAACTCACTCACTTTAGACCCAAAAAGGTGATCATGAAATGACAAAGCCTAGCTATTTACTCAGTGAACTAGTTGAAAGCTAAACTGTTCTTAGAAGTTACCAAACTGTTTAAAGAAATACCTGTAGACTGGGAGCATTTAATGAAGGAAAACAACTTCCTTCTCAGGGCTTTCAGGATTTCCTTTTAATTTCTTTAAGGAAAAATAAAGTATTGATATTAAGTGGAAAAGAGTCTCCCGGGACAGACCACATAGCCACACAAGGCACCACCTGAAACCAAATGACTAAGTCAAATTTGGGAAAGAACATATTAAGCTCCACAGTCCTGAGAAAGCCCATATTCATCTAGGCTGAGCCATGATTTCACGTGAAAGCATACTACACACATGCTCCTCCTGGTTATGCTGGAGAGAAAGGAGACCTCGCCCCACTGGAAACCCCACCAGCCCATTTGCCCCCACACCAGCAGAGGCAACTTGGCTTTTCTCCATTATGTAGATCTGCTGTTCCACAGCAGAAGAGAAAGCAGAATTTGAATTCAACTTATAAAACCTACTGATGGTATAAATACTTAGTCCAGCCAATGCATTTTTCCACAGATTAGGTGGGGAAGAACAACAACCTCAGTCCTCTTAGTACAAGACTTTCACTAGCAATGGCATGTTTGACAAGTGAAGCACAAAACAGATTTTTTTTAATTATTATTATTATTTTATTTTTTTTATTTAAATAAAATGAGAGAAAGCACTATGTTTGCTCACCAAAGACCCAAGGCAAAAATAAACATGTTATCACATGCTAGACCCATCAGCATTTACTGAATGACACTAGATGAGTATTTTCACTTGTTCTGTTGTCTAAACAGAACTATCAAAACACATGATTTCTCTAATGATAGGTTTACTTTTTTATTGTTGTTACCATTTTTGGATCAGCTCACTCAAGTTCCACACTCTGCCATTTCCTTCTGGATATGCTTTAACATTTAAAGGCAATGACTGGAGTGAGACAGAAAGAATAAACATCTCGTGTGCATTTTTACTGCTTCATCCAATTGGGCATACTAAACACTGGAGATGTTCAGCATTCATCCATAAGGCTCAGCAAGTGTGTTTGTGCTAGATGCTTGCTGGGTGCCAAGACAAAATGTTCAATTAATAATATGACCTATAAAGGATGCCCAGATTGGTTTTGTTTCTCCTATTCCCCTTCACTGTTGTAGTTTGCTTAGTTAAAAATAAATAAATAAATAAAAATATTCATCTAGTTATAAGTTGATATATAATTCTCACTGTAACAATCCCTAGTATTTAAAAATAATCAAGCCCCCAAAATTACAATTAATTAGGCATCTGAAAAAGAACAACCCACAAAGGGTTTTTATTTGCTTTTTGGGGCACAATCCAACACTCATGTTTTCAAGCCCTCCACTTAAGCTATGAGGACTAAAAAAATTCCTTCTTCATTTTTATTCCATGAAATAAAGACTATCACACATCAGCATGATTGCAGGAGCTGGCACAACTAGTACAAAGGTGGGCAACAGCAGACTTAAGCATTCCCCAAGTGTTATTAACTGTCCCTAACTGCAAGCATACATAGTCCAGTATCTGTTCCTGCTTTGCTCTGGGACAGGAGCATCCATCACCAAGCCAGGTGAACTTTCACAGGTGGACATGGACATCCTCTGGACTGATGAGCTCTGAAGTGACTGCTCTGAGGTCCGAAGCCCTGAAAGCAGGTGGGATCATGGCCCTTTGCAAAAGCTCTCCTAATACTCCTGAGTTAAGACCTTCACAGTGATACATTTTCAACTCCTTTTTACATAACCAAGGAATAGTTGTGGCTGCAGTACCAACTTCCTAAGAACTTACAGGCAAGCTACCTCGGTTACAGATAACTTCAGAAGTGCAGGACAAATATATATAGACAGACTTAAATTTCTCATCCCATCCGTATTTCTTAATTAATATCATAAAAAGTATATCACCATTTCTTAATTAATATAACAAAAACTAGAGAAGTCCAGTAAAAAGCAAATAAAAATTAAAGCCAGCATATATTTCTTTCAAAGGTATTTTTCACTCAACTGGGTTGTAATCAGCTGCTCCAGCATGGTCCATGATCATTCTGTGCACCTCACAGATCCTTCTGCAGAGGAGCTTTTTCCCTCCTGGCTAGAAAAGCATTTTTTCTCTCTTCTCCTGCCCAAGACACAAGTCACTTTCAGTTAAGGTTCTCCCTACTTGTTCACCTCCCTTTTAAAGCTTTCTTTGTTCTGACTTCTCTGTTGCTCTGCAGAAACATCTGGATCACACGGAAACATAGAGCTTTCCACTGATGCAAGCTCTTTAGCTCTCTATTTCCCCACTCATCTCGGTAGTTCACTCACTCCAGAAATTACTATCCTTAGCAAACCCATCAAACACACATACCCCTACTAACCTAGACTCTGCAATTGCAGCAAACATTTGGAAAAGAAACAAATATTGGAAAATCTCAACCCACGTCAGGCATGAGCAGGCGTTGCAAAGAACCCTACAGAATGTAACACAGAAGCATCCTCCATGCTTCAGAACTGTACCACCTCACCCACCTCACAGTGTGGTTTTTACCCATCCCTCTGCTTAAATGCTGGGGGGAAGAAACAAGCCAACACTTTCCCTGCTTCATAGCCCTTTGTGGCCACTCCCTCTTCACTTGTGTTCAGAGTTAACAATTGCACAAGTTGCTCTGTCACTATTTGCCCCCCTAGAGCAGCAATCTGAGGGTACCAGAAAAGGCAAAGAGCCCTACTCATAGTTGTGCAAGCACTGCTACATCCTGTCTTCAAGCAAGCTTTACTAAGAGACTTCTCCCCGTCATTCCCTGATCCAACAACACTCCTCTGTTGTTGCCTCGTGAATATTGCATTTCCCTTCTTCCCATACTATGACCATAACCTGTATGGATTTATTCTCATGCCTTTTATGTTGCCATTAAGTAGTAAATTGCACAATGCAGGAGACTGCGGGATCTGAACCTTGCTCAGACAAACAGCCTCACAGACAGACAGTGAAGCTACCCATTAATGCACAAGTGTAATCTAAAGATTACAACCCAAACATTCCACTTCCAGCTACTTAGGGATGTCTACTGTAGTGCTCACTGCTGCGGTCCAGTGACAGACACCACAGACCTTGCAGCTCTCACCTTTCTCAGAGCTACCAGCTTTCTTGCTCCCACCAAACTTTCATATGACCCAGAGACTCAACACATTAAGTCAATGACACACACTGGTCAGGTTCACCATGAGAGAACATGAAAAACATCTGAAAAGATACTTCAAAATAAAAAGTAACAAATAGTCTTTTACATGACTCCCCAACCAGCCTGGTATCTCCTTTCTCTTCTTTGCCTCCTGGCCTCTCTTCGGGTCCTAGTTTCCTCCCACTCCACGCTCTCGCTGTGCTACAAGTTGCATCTCACCAAATACCATTCCACCCTCCCAACTACGATCGTAGCAGAACTCCTTAGGAGCACCTGAAAATGATGTGGAGTCAGCATGTAGGTGACCAAAAGACCCCAGTGCTAGGGGGCTGAATGGACCTCAGACACAGGTCAATGCTGTAGGGCACAATGCCACACAGGGAGCCACATTAAACCTTAGGGAGCACCACTACCTGAGGGCTACCAGCAAATGCAATGTGATGGCATGAAGCTGAGGGGTGCACTGCTGACAGGTAGCACTGCTCAGTAAGGGAGAGATGACAAAGACCAAACACGCAAGACACATCTGGAGGGGAGGAAAATGCACATACCAGGTAGCTGAGCAGGGTAATGGCAGCGAACAGCACAGGAGCTCTATAGTAGCTATGTTTTCTTTTTTTTTTTTTTTTTTCCCCCCCAGGTGGGACTTTGAAAGAAGCTAAGATAAATGGAAAGAAAAGAGAACAAAGAACAACTTAACAAGAAGTACAATGGTTAAAGCAAGCAGTTGCTTAGCCCAAACAATAAAAAGAGTGGTAAAAATAGACAAGGTACATTTCATCAGTAGCTGAAGACTCATTCTTTGGCTGCTTTATTAACCTTAGGCTCTGGCTAATCCTTTCCTGTGTTTTCACCCACAAACACATGTGTCTGACTCCACATGCGTGCTTCTCCATGCTGAGCCAGGCAGAGCATACAATCATTTACAAAGGGTAACGTATCATCAGTTAAATACTGGTGAGGACTCGTAACAAATGTAAGAGCATGAAAATGCAATGAAAATATTGACCCATTGGTAATTAAGAGTTTATGGACATACAGAAAAAAAGACGACCATGCAAGCACCGCTAACACTGTAACTCATTAGGGAAAGCAAAGTAAAACTCTAAGTTACTATCCAAGAGCAGGGATTCACTTCTCAAGTGAATACTGTATATGGAATAAAGACCTATTCTATTCCCTTTCAAATAGGATATTGCTTCAGTGGAAGTCACAGAAAGAGGACAAAAATCCACACAAAAGCATTAAGCACTTTACAAGTAGTAAACTGGTACCTCCAGGTACTAGTAGCAAGTAGGACCAGTACCCCCCCCAAAACCTCAGCACAAGTATCTGGATCAGTCTTGCAGCAAACAGTCAGGCAGCCTGTCACTAGCAAACAGCCCAGGTACTCCTTTGCATAAAAACTGTACCAAGAGAGGGAAAATCCATTCCATGAATCAAAATTTCTAATCTGTATAGCTGGGATAAATCTCACTACACCCACTGTTGGACTGAAAATCCTTCAGAGCGCAGAATGTCTCTCTGTGAGCTTATGGCACCATGTAAATGATAATTTCTCTACAGACTGTTAATTATTGACAGGACTCCCTACCAACATCAGTGGTGACACAGACCTGGAGTTCAGCTACAAGAGATAACCATGTCACAGAGACACCATTTCCTTAACTTTCTTTATAACTCTATTTCCTTCACCAGATAAAAGTACCTGGGGAATCAGAATCAAGTTTCCCCTGACAGTTAAAAGTAAAAAGATTCAAACATAGCTGAGTAACTTGAGTGTCTTCATCCCATCTGCCATTAAGCCTCAGTCTTACTGACACTGTGAGAGGCAGGCATCAGTGAGCCTTGGATTCAGCATCTCTCCCTCATTGCTTGTCTGACAGCTTTTTGGGCTGGTTCTCTCAACTCTGGTGGCACTGCCGAGTACTACCTGTAGCAGTAGATACCTCATCGTCCCACACTGGTATGCACTGCACTGCAGGACCAACAGCACAAGAAGACGACTGTATACAGCAGAAACTTCAAACAGTGGGGCAGGCAAAACAGCATTACCAGAGATGACAATTGGCCAAGACAAAGCACACAGGAAAATACTAAAATCTTTTGACTGGGGGAAAAAAAAAATTACAAAATAATGGTTTGTTTGTTTGTCTTTCATCTTTGACAGCAAATACAAAGCCGTACTCCTCTATTACAGCAATGGTGACTCCAGACATACCAAAAATGGCAAAGCAAGCTTTTTCCACATGAAAGGAAGTAAAAAAGCTGATCTGTTTTCCTAGCACTCCTTAAAATATAGGTGAGCTGTACAAGCAGCTTTTAAATTAAAGCTGGCTGTGTATCCTCAGAGCATGGACGAACTGATAAGCAGAGACTTAATCTTGCTACTACGCGAAGGCAAAGTCTGCAGCTTACCTGGAAAGCCTGATAGCCAACAACTGGCACATCAAGGATGAAAAATGACAGATGCCCTGAGCATCAGTGGGAGCTGCAGGACTCTGAAGAGGGTGACTGGCATGTCAGTAGGGGAGGGAGATAAGGTAGTAAATAATTTCACACAAGTTCTTTACATCACTGCTATAAAGGCTGATTGGTTAATCATAAAAGGAGGCATACAAAGAGGCTGGGGTTCCTCTGAAAGCTGAGGAGGATGTTAAGCAGCTTAAGGATGGGAATAGACTGAAGAAAAGGCGGGGGGTGGGGAGGGGTGTAAAAAATAAACAAAATGGTTGTTCGGGAAATGAAACAATGTTCCCAGCAAACATGGAAGACAAAAAAGTTAACCGTTTCTATTCAGGTGTTCCCAGCAGCTTTACAAGCCTCATTGCAGCCACATCTCTAAACAAAAAGAGAATCTCTAAACCAAGAAATTCACATTTTTCAGGCAGATGGAATAGGACAAGTCAAAATAATACAATCTGTTGATTCAATACAACAACAAAAAAAGCCCACCATTCTGCTGGCCAGAAAATGTTTTATAACAATCTAGTTTCACAGCCTTCACCTTTTTCCTGAATGGAGCAGTGGGAAGACTTCCAGAATCCTGGTTGAAGCCGCGACGTTGTTCTCTGCAGTGTAATTCACCTTGTTAAAAATGTCAAATGCCACTAAGGTCAAGACAACAGGCACAGCTTCTTCCTGAAGCTCAGAGCTTCTGCAATAATTACTTTGCAAAGACTTGCTAAGGTTAAGTGGCTTATCAGTGCTATGTCCCACACTACCTTCTGTTTGTCAAATCAGTTTAGATTGCAAGACATGGGAGAAGAATTGTTTCTGGTCTTCTCTATGTAAAAAATTGACATGACAAAATCTGATTCTCCACTGAGGTTTACAAATACTATATAATATGGATTAATGTGCTTCAGCATGAATTTAAGTGCATGCAGCTACTTTAAAATGATAACATTATAAGTTATTTTCCTGTATTTTGAAAATCACATGCACCATATAGAAAAATATTTTTATATATACAAAGATTTTAAATTAAGTATTTTTTGGTTGATTAGAAAACAACAGACAACTGCAGTCCAAACAGGCTCCTCGGTTCAGTGAGGTTCATCCTCACTGTGTCAGGATACATACTAAAGGGGGAAAGACATTTTTCATGCATTTACCTAGTAGGAACTGCCTCAAAAATCTGTCTTTTTATATATGTCATCAAACACATGTCAAATGGGAGCAACACTCTTGGCTGCTCTGAAGATGAAAATTACAAGCAGAGGAATAAATCACTGGTTACTATATTGCATGGATGATTCAATGCTCATTCCATCCACTATAAGGCAGAAAAAGGGAAAGCATAGACGTGAGAATACATACATCCAGCAGTGTCTGTATGTACATACCAGACCTTCGGGGCCCTAGCTGGGTAACCTAAATTCCAGTATAGCCTCTGTTCCTCCTGTTCCCCAGTGCCTGGCTCTGGGCCTTCAGATGCTCCCTGCTAACAGGAAAAGAGCCTAGGGAGTTGGCTACACCCCCCCATTACTGCTGGCAGCACTGGAGTTTTTACTAATTCAGAGTAAAGCAGCAATCCAAAACTGCGAGAGAGCAGATACTGAAAATAGGGGGATCTCAACTGCCTGATTCAGGAAGAAGACGGAATGAAAGTCTGTAAGAAAATGCTATTTAGTGGCAAGGAAGGAGGACACCATGAGCTGGAACTCAGGAATTTAAATCAGTTCCTATCATTCCACCACAGCCATCATCTGCAAAGACCCAGCGAGCTAATTCAGATAACTAATTCTCACTGCTTTCATGTAATTTAAGTACCCAAAGACACCTAAAGACCTTGAAGATACAGAGCCAGGTCTCTGTGCAGCTTGCTTTCTTTACCACAGCCTCCAAATAATACAAGGAGAGTAGAACACTTTTTTTGCCTCCCACCTTTAGTCAGCTCTTCAAATTGTACTTCTCCACCAAAACAACTTCAAATCTCAGCTTGGAGACAGCAAGCAGTTACAAATTACAATTACTCATTTATCACCAATGCAGCAAAAGGAACACACACACACAAAAAAAAGTCATTCAAAATGTTAACAACTGAGTTAAAAATACAGTCAGGCAGTAGTGACACCTACTCAGGAGAGCAAAACTAGCTGTATTTGGCCACTGCCAATGCAGAACAGTTGACCATATCTGATGGCGGGGCTTCGCGAGCCACAGAGGTGGCTCTAATCCAGCATCTTCCAGCTTTAGGGAATAGAATAGGTCCCAAACCTATTCTTCAATTGTTTCAGTGAAAGAAGCAGGAATAGTTCTTTATCTGATAAAGCTATTTAAGCAGGGCAAAACTCTTATCTAGTCAGCCTGAGCAATATGGTTTTATCTCAGATTTGCCTTAAAATATCCCTTAAAACATCAGTAAGGATCGCAAAACTCATGTAATTTGCATTGCTGACATCAAAAGAGAAGGAAAAAAAAGCCATCTAAAGAAACTCTTGCTGACTTGGCAACAGCATTTGTCTTACTCAGACAGGGAAAATAACCTGGAACTCCAATTCTACATTAATACAACCTAAGATGAAAAACATTTTGCACAAGTGGATGTTGTTCTTCAGTGCCTGTTGTGATTGCACTCTAGGTAGAGACAGGAACAGCCGGCAGAGAGCAGCTGGCAGAGAAGGTTACAATGGGAAGACCCCCTCCGGCACAGCACATAGCAGAGACAGAGAATTATTTTTGCAAGGCACACAAAAGCTAACAGTAGAAGAGTATTCACACCATTTGTCCATGTTCACACTGCAAGCACCTGAGTCCACCACATCTCAATATTCTGTCCAGTTCAGCCACTGACCCTGTTGTGTGATTTCAATCCAGTAGCTTCTCCTCTCTGTCCCTGGAAAATGGACAAGAGGCCAAACCCAATAAAAAAGGAGTTGAAAAGCCCCCTGCCTAGGTAAGCATGGGCGGTGTGGCGCTAAGAGACAGAGAGAACAGCATTGAGGAGCCAAGCCAAGTTGTAGTAGATGCCCTGGACCAGAGGCAGGTCACAACAGCAAGTTCATGGGAGACATCTGCCACCAGCTCAACCAAGCCACCGCCAGAACGGATCCAGAGCCACCTTTCAGCATCCCACAAAACTGCTGTGGCAAAAGTAAGAACACAATCTGAACATCAAGAGTAGCATTTCTTCATCTTGCAGACAATATTGTCCCATCTCTTCCTGAAGAACTGGGATTTGTGGCTTTATAGAGCTCGTCAGGCAGATGGAAAGATACAGCTCTGCCTTTAATCAACTGCAACCTTTTTAAACAAAATAATACTAAAGGTATTATTGTTTATCATTTACTTTGCCAATAATAAATGGCAATTAACATTTTTGCCTAAATACTTTAAGCAGTACTAGGCCCTTTAAAAAAAAAAAAAAAAAAAGATAACCCAAAACAAAGCAATCTGTAAAAACGATTAGGGCACAATAGGATTAAGCACCTCAGAGGATGACAAGCCATTACACTGTAGGTAAATCAGATATGCTAGCCGCTTGTGACTCTACTGACGGTCTCATTCTCTTCTCCATTCTGACCACTCTGCCGTTCAAGATCGAGCAGTTTACCATCTGACTGACAGACTATAATGCAGTATTTGTCAGAGAAGAGATGCTTCCACAACAGAGAAGTCAACTACCCTCAGCCACTAGTGTCCTGAAATTTAAAGGATGCTAAAAGCAGCAGCTTGCTAGTGGGCTGTGCTCAGCTCTGACTGCCCGGAACTCGGACACTTTACAGGAAGCTATGTTCGTTCAACTGAGGAAAGGATTTGGACCAAGAACTCTTTTAATTACCTCAACTGGATCTTCAGGCTTTTCAGGATCTGCCCTTCCATCTCAGACCCCAGGCAGCTCCCACACAGATGCCCATCATGCTGCTGGCAGCAGGACTCAGCATACGCATCACACCAGGATTGCTCACGGAACCCACATGTGCAGTCAAGGCTGTGAGCGCACTTTAAACACAGGCTCATGACACTCAAAAGGCTTAAAATCCTGCTCATTTAGTTACTTCCACAAACTGTCCTTACTCACAGCTGCAGTAAGGCCACGCACACCTCAAAAGCAGCAGTCCATGGCTATTTACACAGGTATTTAAGTTTGAAAACTGATCCTGCAAATTCATATTCAAACACAAAACCCTCACATAGATCATCCCGCAAGCACCAGCACAGTCTGGGTTCTTGATAATGAAGAGTTTACATGGGTCAGATATTTACACAAGGTTTCTGTCTGTACAGAGAGGAGGAAGAAGGAGCAGTGAAGACTGAGGAGTTACTGGCACTCAACTGGCAGGGTTCAACTCAAATTACCCCAGACTTTTTTGTTGACCCTGCTAAGTTAGTTATTTAGTGAAGTTGTCTTTGATCCAGGTACAGAAGACAAAGAGGGAATAATATAAGGTTTTAAATGTACATTTTGATCAGTCATTATTCAGGGATGATAATCTACTTCAACAGGAAACCAGTGAGTTTGTAGGAGGAGAAAGATATAAAACCATCAGATGTTTTCTCTACATAGCAAGCATCTGGCTACTCAAAGACCTGTGCAGTACCAGAAATGCCCCAGCATTATACAGAGCAGTCATGTGAAAGTTTGTGCTTTGTCATACAGATTTTTAGCACAGATAAACTCCCATTTCTTCTTCAACACTGAGTAAAGACAAAGTTGTTTGGTAACCAAACTGTGTGGCAGGAAGGCTAGGGAGAATGGCAAATCATGTCTTCTTAAATAATAAAACATTAATAGATTAAAACCCACTTAATATTAGGCTGTATTATTTCAAATTCTGCAGGCAGGATTTCTGTGAAGCTCTATATCTACACCCCAGTTAAATCGGAGACTTACATTCATAGGCAGTTTCCAGCAGAAACTGAAACTTGGAGATTTCACAGTGCTCTTGCATAGAGACAGCAGGACCACAGCAAAAAGCAGGACACCATTCCTGATAATCACCCCACAACATGCAGCCGCTTACCTGACACACACTTCAATTTCATAACCTTCTACCACTATTAAGAGAAGCACATTCATGCAGCAAAAATAAGAGTTCTAAGTCACAATTATTTCAATACTGTGGTATACTCACTACATATCACCAGTGTATATTTCCTCTTAAAAACTCCATTTTTTTCAGACTGATTTAAATCTCATTTGATGAGTTAGCACGGTGCTAAATACAGAGATGCAGATGAGAAACAATAGCTCTTTTAATTGCAAGAGACTCTCTTCAGTAGCATCTCTGAAATAATCACTACGCTTAGGGAATAGAAAAACATATGGACAAGTGGAATAGTTGACAAGCCATGCAGACGTTTTGTTTCTAAACCATGTGGTGGAAATGGTCTAAAAACTGCTTTTTGAACAGAAGCTGCAGCAGCGTTACTAATCTTCTAACACTAGGTTTACACACATGAAAAAAAAATATATACACATCAAACTCTTTCCTACATCACCTATCAGGGTAATTAAAAAAAAAAATCTGTATCCATCTACCCCCCCCAAAAATGGCAATCTGTGATACAATGGGCTTAAGATGAGTAAGTATCTGAGAAGATCAGCCCCATTTCTAGTGTTAGTGTTTTGGGAAAAGAATCCTACATCTGCACTTTATTTTAGCTCTGTATTAAAGGGAGGACTTCTTCCAGGCCTGCCTGATAAGATCTTTTCTAATCTAAATGATGCTATGACTCTATGATATTAACACACATCCACTTATCACCTCTCATTGCTTGTATTTCCTGCAAGCTTCAGGAGCTAAAGAACATGCTTTTGAAGAACTGTAAAGTTTCTGTTATCTCATTAGACAAGATACTAAGAAATCATATGCCGGCCCCAGTTCATGACAAACGTAAGTTAAGTTGAATTCAAAAAATACTGAAGGACAACAATTAAAGTTATACACCACTTTAAAAAGAAATGAAAGAGAAAGAATAAAGAAAGAGAAAGAATAAAGAAAGAGAAAGAATAAAGAAAGAGAAAGAATAAAGAAAGAGAAAGAATAAAGAAAAAAAAAGGAAAAATAAAGAAATCCCTTGGAGTTTGGATAAGATTCATTCTCACATTTATTAAAGAAAGAGGGCCTTTTGGCATACAATCTGATTACCATTCACTTTGATCTTTCATTTCCTACTTAGAGGATGGGTAGGAAACTCAGGAAAGGGAAGGAAATCGTCCTCTTTTCCACGTCTGTATTTTACCCAGACGTGTGAGAAAATTATGAGGGGGGGCAAATCTCCAGTGCACATGCTTTTAAGCACAGGGTCATTCAAAAACTCCTCCCTGCTGCAGGGACCTGGTTCTTCACCCCTATCAGATATGACACCCAGACTGCAACATTCGTTCATCCTCTCCTGTGCAGCTGGGGAAGGTGAAAAGGGCTCCAAAGGACTATCGCCATTTCCCAGCCGCGTCAAAAGAAAAGAGGAAAAGGTGCCTTTTCACGTGGTTTCTGTAATAAACTGCGGAGAGTCCAGGACCAGCGCGAAGCTTCCAAAGCGGTCCTGGGAGCGAGGATGCTGCCACGAATAACATCTCCACAAAGCTCCCCTCACGCATCCCAGGGAGATACAGCAGCTCAGCTGTCCCTGGCCGCACACGGGCACCCACTGGCGACAAGCGAAGCCGGGCTCCAAGCTCCTCTCTTTGTTACCCAGGCGGAGCGGCTGCCAGGGTATCCAGCAAGCGGAAAGCAACCTACTGTGCAGGCAACCCTGCAAGCCTCGGGCACCCCAGCCCTCCTAGGAAAGGCATCCAAGCCGGGCTTTACTACCCCGCGGAGAGAAATAAACCTCCGCTCCCCGCGCCGAGCCCCTTTTTCTCCCCGCAGTAAACAGAGCCAAACGAAAAGTTTTGCTGGGCAAGAGGGGCCTTGCCCGCCCCTCGCCCCCTGGGAAAAAAACAAAGGGACGGATAAGAAAAAATAAAGTTTGGGGCTTGGCGGGGTAGGGAGGGTTCCCGGCTGGGCTGTCCGCCGCCCGGCGGCCCGCCGCTTCGTGCGGCTGCCCGTCCCCGGCCGCCCGTCCCCCGCTGCCCTTGGGCCGCGCTCGGCTCTCTACCTGAACAGCGCGACCGCAGTCTGGTTCCTCCTCCACGCCTTGCCCTGCTGCAGCAGCACCCCCTGCACGATCTCTTTCTCGTCGGGCAGCCGGTAGACAGGGAAAACATAGAGCCAGCAGAGGACGAAGACGCCCAGGGCGCTGGCCCCCACGGGCAGGCGGGTGCGCGGCCACTTCCACGCCAGCCCCGCCATCCTCCTCCTCCTCCTCCCGCAGCGCCGCCGCGGCGCCGGGCCGCGCTCCGGCATCAGGCCCGCGCCATGCGGCGCCCGCGGGCGGGGGGCCCGCCTCAGCCCCGCCGCCGCCCGTGCCCTAAGCTCGGCGGCCCGTCTGCCGCTCGCCGGCTGCCGCCATCGCCGCCCAGCCGGCCGGGGGGTAGCCGGGCCCGGCGGGCGTCGGGTCTCTTGCCGGGGCTGCTGCCGCTGCGGCGCGGCTGACTCCTCTGTCGGCGGTGGCGGCTGCCGCCCTTCCTCACAGTCATTTGGTCTCTCGCTTTCCCCGCCAGACGATGCTCCGCCGCTCCCCGCCCTCCCTCCCTCCGCCGCCTGCCGAGCCCCCTCTCGCTCCCGCTCGCTCACTCTCCCTCGCGCGCAGCCGCGCTGCGGACGGCCCCGGTAAATTTCCACCCCGCCCCAGCCGCGGGGTGCCACGGCCCCCGCCCCTCAGCCCCCCCAGCCGCCGGGAGAGGGAGAGAGGGAAGGGAACGGCGGCCGGAGAAGTGGCTGCTGCTCCGCTCCTCCAGCTTGACTCGCGGGCACCGGCCGAGCCGGAGCGGAGTCAGGTCGGTCCCGCTCCGGGCTCGCCGCCGGCATCCACCTCCCCTCCCGATGCCCCGCTCTGTCCCCCGGCCGCCGCCGCGCCGCTCTCCAGCGCGCCCTGGCGGATACCGTCCTCCCGCCCGCGGGCGGCGGCGACGACCCCCGGTCCGGTCCCTCCCCGCACCTCCTGCGCGTCCCCGGCTCCCTGCGGGAGCGCTTCGTACCTGACGGGTCCTCCGCAGCCAGCCCCGTGTTCAAGGCAAGAGCCCGGGAGCCAGGATCGCCATGCCCGCCCAGTCGAAGTACCTCCTACAAAGAGATTTTCTGGGTAATTTAGCAAACTGGGGTGTATGGCAAACCTAGAAGAGCGTGCTCCAGCCAGCAGCACCGTTGTGAAAGTGGCGGCTCTGTGTCAACATGTACCCACTCATGTGGTTGGGTCTTTGAAGAGAACACACTGGGATGGGTTGTGGGCAGTTGATGGGGCATCCCAGCCCAGGGAGAGTTGTTTGTGAAATGCCCACTGCATGGGAGAGCTGGGCAGAAAAGCCACCCACAAACCAAGAAGCAGCAGCTTAATTAAGCCTTGCACAACTGTGGCAAGGCCCAGCTCAGGCTTCCCACCAGGAAGCCACAGCCTACCCCTAAAGGTGAGGGTGCCACGCTCATGGCCCTCAGCTCTCATAAATCAGCAGAGAGGGTGTGATTGTTTCATATCAACAGAGTAACCCCAGCACTAGAAAGAACCTCTCAGTGGTAATCAGGTAGGCTGAAATATAGGAGACATCTTTAGCTTCTCTCAGTGAGGATCTCAGAGGCAGTCCCCAATTTCAGAGCCCAGCCTCTAGACCTTGGCTATTGGGTGGATAAAAGGCAAATTCAGCCCGGGCTGGTACCATCAGTTTGTGTTCAGCATTTCCAGCCACACCTCTCAGACCCACTGAGAAATGGTGCAGACTCCCACAGAACCCTAGGAAGAGTTTTGTGTGAGTTAGTAGCATCTCCTTTCCAGACTTTCAGGACCACACAGAGACTTGCCTACTCTGGCTGCTTTCAGGTAGTCAGAGTGGTAACTAAGTGGTAACTTAGTGGTAACTAAGGGATGGCTTTGAGTGCTTCAAACTTGGGAGACTCAAGTTAGCAAGGAGATGTTGACAGCCTCAGAAGATGATTAGCCTACACCTGACCCAAGGATATCAGCACAGCTCATCTTACTGTTGATCACAGCAGGTGATGGGGAGGGAAGCACTACGAAGCTCATCTGCTAAAATTGTCCAAAGCAGGGTGATGAAAGGCTGCTGTCAGTCACCCAGCAAAGAGCAGCAAAAGAAAAATCTGAGGGATAAGATTCTCGGCGTAGCAATTAGAGATTCAGTCAACTTCTGAGTTTGAAAATAGACAAGCTCAAATTCCACAGCTCTTTCTGCAAGCATCCAGAAATTCCCCTGGACTAAGGATTGAAGGAAGCTTTGAAAAAAGTTAAGGTAAAAGAAGGAAAGCAAGAAGAAAGTTTGACACAGCTAGTTTAGTATGTTCTGACCATAAGGTAGCAATAAAATAATCATAAATACTAGGTGTCTGTTTATATTGTGTTTTCAGCTAGAGATCCCCAACAGATACTGCTTCATTCTCAATTAAAAAAAAAAAAAAAAAAAAAAAAAGAAAAAAGAAAAAAATCTTTGAAATCTCAATGTGCTTTTGGTGCTTGTCAGGAGGAAAAACATTCTCTCTTTCATAGTGTGTGGCTGTGTAGAAATATACCCTGACAAAAAGAATATTAACACGACTTCTGATGAACACAAAAATGCCAGAAACTTGTAATTGCATGAGAAATATTGTTTCCATTCACATCTGATATGCTAGAGTTGTTGAGAGCATTAGAGCTGGTTTCTCGGGACAAAGTGGGAAAAGAGTAAGGTATTTTGTCCAACCTCTGACAAGAAAAAAAATATTTATTTTTGGAGCAAGAAAAATATTTTCTTTTTGGTGAGGAAGCTATTTACTAACAGTAAAAGAAACCAAAACCTATTCAGATACCTCTATTAAAAACAAACAGGACCATTCAATCACTGGTGACCAATTCCAAACATAGTTAGCTAAACTCATCAAAAGTTTAAAAAACAACAAAAAAAACCCCATTGAAATGTGCAAAACTGTATCCCAAACTAAATTCTGCCTCTCTGCTCACCTTTAGCTGAGAAGAGAGACAAACCAGAAACCCAGTGTTGCTTGGGAAAGCAGAAAGTGGAAAAGAACAAGAGAAAGTAGGAATGACTGTTATTCTTTCGTGGTCCAAACTGCTTGCAATGATGTAAAGTGAAATAAGACTGATACAATTACTAATTAATTTCTTTGGTAATGTAACCCCTCCCAAAGTAACATAAGGAGGGATTATTTCTTCAATAAAGGACTTTTACACAATGAGACACAAGATTTTGGGGTATCTTTTATTTGTGAACCTGTGAGCTATTCCTAAACCTTTCCTTTTCTGTTTCAGAATGTATATCATCATGAAGCCTCCAGGCTGTTCACTGGATTTATAACAGTCTATGGTCTGTCTACTGCCATGGTGGTAACACCATCACTGTATCCTGCCTGCCACCCACAAGGAGTCAGATGGATCAAGACAGAGATGAGACAGAGCTTGTTATGTTGCTACTGACTCGTCACAGGGAAATTAAAATGCTTGGCCTTGTTCTGCTCTTGTACAGGTGGGAATTACAGATACACCAGCACAAGCTCAAACCCAGGACTCTAAAGCCAAATCTGTTTCCAAGCAATATTATCAGTCTCTATCCTTTCCTTCCACCAGTGAGCCCTGAAGAGAAGCACACCAATGCTTTCTGCTGAGCATTACAGTTTCAGGTGGAGAATAAAAGGAAGGTAAGACTAAACTACCAAACATGAATCTTGCTTACAAATAGTCTTAAATACTTCAGTGACAATTTGCAATCCTTGAGGTGTGGAGATATATATAGTGGTCAACAATCCATGTCTTTAAATTGAAGCAGGAAATTGATACTCAGGCACAATTCTTCTCTGTTGTACTCTATTTTAGTGAGAATTGAGGGGTGAAATTCAACCTCACCTCCATTACTTTGGTCCCGAGCAAGATGCCCCACCAGAAAGGCTGGCTTTTCCAGGCATAGCTCCTATGCAGCCCTGCTGCAGAAGAATAAAGCCACAAGAACAAGCAAACAAACAAAACCACCCCAGTTATTGAGAGGTGCCTTTAAAAAGCAGCACAGAGAAAAGCAGGAGTGAGAAGACAGAATAACGTGCTTTTTAAACACTCAGAAGAGAAAGCCTGACTATCCACTGATCAGAAACAAACCACAGCCTTGCGGTTTCCCTGGTGTCACTCGAAAATGCATTGACAGAACTCCTTTCCCTTTCTCTATGGCCTCTTTATCCGGCACAGCCAAGCCAAGGCTTTTTCCTCCCAGAGGGTGGGTACATCCCTGATGTCCCGGAGAACAGCCCGACTGGCCCCCCACTCTGCGCTTCCCTCCCTGCCCCTGCGGGGGGAGCTGACGCTCTGCTCGGCCTCTTCCCGCTGCCACCGGAGCTGCGACAGCCCTTTTCCAAGCGTTAAAACGTAGCACCTCCTCTTTTCCTTATCTCCGAACCCAAAACGCACGCGAAGACTCGAGTGACATCCTTCCCCAAATCTGCTTTCATTTGGAGAATCCTGTACTCCTACACGCATCCTTGTCTCTGCCCTCTTTCAAGCTCTCTCACTTCCAAAATAACAGGGCTTTCCCCTCCACTCGAGCATCCCACTCACTTTCCACTCTGCAGAATTTAGCAGAGGAGTTGCACGGGAATCTGCTTTCAGGCTACAGCATCCTTTCTGTTGATGAAAATGTTATTATGCTGTATCCCTGCAAGGTAAATCTGTTTGCTTCCGACTACACTCAGTTACCACCTGACCAAAATACCTTGGTTTACATTGTGTTCACAGTCCTACAAGAGTTTCATGCTCCATTAATAGACTCTAAGTGAAGGGTGGATTTGTTTTCGAAGGGAAAAGGGAGCTGAAAAGAAAACCCAATTGGTATTTAGTGTCAAATGGCAGCCTTCTCTCCCCACTGCTATAATACTCAGTGCTCCTTTGGTACATGTTTTGACCAAAAGTACAAGAGCAAAATGTTCAGAAATGCCTGATGTATTATTATAGATCAGCTTCTGTGCGGTGTCACCTTTGAATAGGCTGTTTTCTCTGTATTCCTCTTACTGATACAGTTTGAAAAACTGTCATCTGAACCTCACTCCCTATGGGTAACACAAGCAGTGTGAGTGCCTTTATAAATGGAGATACAGTTGCCCATACAAAGACCTGCTGGCAAATTCCCTGAATGCTTCTCCCTATCAGCATTTACTCTGGATCTCTGTTAAAATCACCAACAAATGTGTATTCTCACTGATAAAGCATTTTAAGTCCCTGAAATAACAGATGGTTTTATATAATCCTATTGGAGCATCAGAATT